>JARK01001395.1:177363-205848 GCA_000688135.1 Ancylostoma ceylanicum | reverse complement strand
GGGGGGGGGGGGGGGGAAGTTGGGACGTTGCAGCCAGAAGCCATTTCTTTTCATGCTCCTATGCACCTCCTTCGTAGTCCTTAGCTTCCCGTTTTTGCATTGCTTAGCACAAAGGGTTTTTTCTATTAGCCATTTTACAATGAATCTACTTGTTTAGTTACTTGTCTAGCTGGTTTCTGCCAGTGTCTCATTTTCGAATTTTTCATGGTCCTAGGATCGTATTAGAACTCGTTGTTGTTTCTGCGGCCAAGCCATCTTTTTCAAAACTTGTTTACTTCCATCAATTTCGGAAATGCAGCAAAACAGTGCGAGAAACTGATTTTGCCAGCAAATCAGCTGACGAAGAAGCCGGCAGTATCAATTTTCTGGAACGGTTCACAGCGAATAGGTCGCGCAGATCGGCCCAACCTGCTTGAAAGCTATGGGCGAGAAGTTCCACAAGACAGGAATTTCGAATTTTCCGACTGTTTTCGTCATTGTAGCAGTGATCAGCACACGCGATTACCCTGAACTGTGCCGAAATCTCGGGCCGAAAATATTCGCGGATAACTGCGCTCAATGAACAGTCAATATTAGCTGTATCCACTACACAAACCTATTCATCCTTACTAAATCTACGGAAGATATCAAAAACCATTGCAAACCCGTGAGGATACTAGAGTGGAAATTCAGAATCATAGGCGACCTGTTCAGCGCTGCGGTAGGAAATTATTTGAAGGTAGTGTACACGAAATACGCTGCACAAAGGCTCGTCCGTGGTTCAAGCCTACTGCAGCAATAAATTCGCTGATGAATCATGATTTCCACGACCAGAATGCATCATTGACAGTACTTATGGTAGATTTTTCAAGGTACCTAAATTTACCCACTACCTAGCATCCAAAAACATGTTTACCCATCCACGACTTTGGGGCTACACGCTGTTGCTATCCATGGTCCCACGATTATGAGGTGATCCATTCTGCCTGTGTGCAGTTTCGAAATATGTCTGAAGTTGTTAGTCAGTTTGTAATGTAATCGAGACTCTGTGAGAATTCCTGACGTATTTAGCAAGCTAGTGATCAACATCCGACGCCTAGCGCTACCGTCGCATATTATCTGATTCATAACAGAATGCATGCCACGTGTTGCGTGTAAATAACTCCGCTTATTTCCGTCATCTGGTAGCACTTCACGGAATCGCAAGCACTTCCAAGTACGGAGTTTCTCTCAAAGTCATGCTGCAGACCAGCCAAAAGATACCTGGAATACTGAAGTAACCTGTCCAGTTCATTTTGTTTGTAGGACATTTGATGGTTGAATTTGAGTGATTGTAGCAACGCATCAACAGGAAACGTCAATCGTGATTGTATCCCTAGCATAGAGACAGCGCTAAATCGCTCTGTAACTCAGGTTCACACGCGTTATCCAATCAACGTCTGGATTAACGCGTATTAACATCGGTAATCGGGTGTGGAACGTTATACGTGGAGAGAACTGAACAATCGCAGGGCTTGGCTGCTCCGTTCTTTCCAGGCACAACGCTCCGTACCCCGATTATGTGGAGCTGGTCTCAGTGGGAAGTGCGCAATTGAACGTTTCCTGTAGAAATCGTGAAGTATAATACTAGGAACGATGAAATTAGTACATCGAACCCTATCGCCGACATGAATTTGCACGTTCCGTCTAAACTGTCAACAACTTTATTTTTTTTTAGTGTAAAGTTCACAGGTTTGAGACTTGTGTGTTCAAAATGGTCATAGAAAGTGCTGGAAAGCATTTCAAGTAGTATATGCACGCCGTGGATTCCTTCCATAGTAATATTGAGTAGTGGAGAAACGTGGAGTCAAGCATGTAGGTAGACTGGGGCCACTAAAACCTTTCAAGACGGTCCACTGACTGTTATGCTAAATTCGGTAGCCTACTCCGAATGTTCTGTGCATCATCAACGCCAGATAATTCTATTGCGTTCGTTTGTGTATTCTCTATTCCCCTTAACAGGTGCTACAACACCCTGGAACAGAACTTCAAGCAGTGAGCTTTCATTAACTGCATATTAAAAATTGATCTCGGATTTTCATCTTCGTCTTTGAGTGGTCATAGCTCGACTTGGTCAGAACTTCACCAAACTGCATGATAGGCGAACCCAATAAGCTCGTCATTCATCCGCTGGCTCAACACCTCCACTAGAGGAAAGCTGAAGATCTTTGGAATCTAAGATGTCGACTAGAGTGTTCCGAGCGGTGATGGTGTTGACAAGGAAGATTCTTCTCCCAAGGAAAAGCCCAAGTGTTCGTATAGGTGATAGCTAATAAGAGAGAGTTTGGCTACTAAGGGCAGATACGTAGCCGATGAAGGCCTTCGTTAACTAATTGTTTTACTTCTGAATGGTCTGATGTGCGCCGTGTGGGACAAGCAGTACTATGCAGCATGAGGATGTTTTTTTTCTGCTCACCTGCGAAGAATACTTTCAGGGCATTCTTGGAGCATTTTCCGGATTTTCTGGGAGTACTAGTAATTGCCACGGCTATGACACGCTCGGGATTTGTTCACTTACCGCGAAGAGCTGTATCGGACAGAGTCATATTAATGGTAGTGATTGTTTTATTATCCCAATGAATCCTTTTGTTGTATTGAAGGCTTCACTCTCTTTGAAATTCAGTAACGCTACAGAGTTTCGCCTTTCCTTTATTACATCGGCGAAGACTTTTGAGAACTCAGGAAGCCCATACATACATATCCTCAAGAAATTTAATGTCTGTCTAATCCAGGATTATATCGCATCTCCTCTTGCTAAGCTCCTCTCTTACTAGCGCCCTCGCCTGGCAATTTTCCATGCTGTTTCTCATTCGCTGTTCGAAGAGTCGGCATAACCAAGCGCTGAATGTGTTGAAAACCTCGTGGTCGCTTGAACCTCCTGGTAGCTAATCGGCCGCCACTTACGCAGTTCCGTTGGTCCGCCTCGCGCATCCGTCGGTGTGCACGCTCTGTTGCTGTGGTTGTTGACGACGGCTCAGCTGACTTCCTCCAGATCACTTTGAGTAACATTTCCAGGCTCATCTCCTGGACCTAAGGCTGATCGTACTCCAGCTGTTTTGACTATGGATTGCCTAAACAACAACAACAACAACAAAGGTAAAGTGTACTCTGTAGTAATCAACGCCCACCTTCTCTCTTTCCAGAGGGTTGCGTTCTGCAGTTGATTGTAAACGAAATGAATTTGTTTAGAAGCTGACGCATTACGGGCGCAAATATCAAGACTCACTCAGAGGCAGCGTGAGCTCATTCGGACCTCATATCAATCGCTGGAGGCCGAATCCACGAAAAACGGTCTCGGCCTTTTCGTGAGGTGAGCCATACAACCTCACCTAACCTTAATTACTTGGAATGCCGCGTTGGTCACAGCTACCTGTCACGTTTAGGCTTTTTGCGGAGTTTCCAAGCTACAAGGCCATTTGGCCGCAATTTCGGGCGATTCCGGATAGCTCTCTCATCGCCTCCGACAAACTACGAAACCATGCCACTGTGTACATGGCCGGACTGAAGGTGCGTCAATATTTGGAAACGTCAGCTGTTTTTTCGAAGCACTGTAGGCTCAATGTTGTTATGAGTTCATATATGAATTAGACGATCACTGAGTAGGAACACTGATTCCCTGTGATTTTTGGGACTTTTCTGCATTTTCTTACTCCATAAAGGATAAAACTATCCATGGTAATCAATCCCGCTTGTAAGATGCTCCACACATTCGACTTTGTCTGAGAATCGTAGAAGTATTGAATGCGTGGTGCAGTCCTAAGAAGCCAGCTGCTAGCTTGCACAGTCGATGGTTCGACCCAACCCCTGGCTAACCAAAGCATCTCTCCCTCGGGTTTGGTAAATTGGTGAGGAAGGAACTGCGGACGAACTGTGCGATCCGTCGGGTATCACTTCTCTGAACTTTGTGCCCATGGTGGTTCTGATACATGGGGCCGATGCGTGGTGGATCCGCGGCTGCCCGCGATAAATCCGCAAATGTCTGCAGGGGTGACATCACTCTCGAGCTATGCCCGCAGTTGGGGTATAGAGCATTATACCTGGAAAAGGCGGTGCGGCTGATCTCTGGTGGGGCAATGGTCAATCCACCCAATTAGCCAATCACAGAACCCGTCCGCGCCGCCTATTCCAGGTATAACGCCATACACCGTCGTACTTGCCGCAAAGCGGACCCGCACACCGCCTCGATGAATTCGAGGTAGCGCTGATTCGAACGCTATTGCTGTTAGAATCATTCTGCGTGCCGACGAGTAGAATGGATAAGACGGTAGACCTGGAAACAACTTTGAGAAGGGAGAATGTTCCGGATCAGGTGGTACGCAAACGCTTGCACGATGTTCCGTACGTGCCGCCATGGATCTACATTTCATTTTTCGTTGGGCTCTTCAACCTAGACTCATTTTTCAACCAAAGCTTTGCAACCAACACTTGTGCAGTTAGAGTTAGGCACCACTGAAGCTATTAATAGTGGCCATGAATGATGCAATTCAGTAGATAAGATCCGGATTGACCAAGTTATATGCACGTTAGAAGTCACAATACACTACATTGCTGATGTTCCGGAGATATTTGTCCCTCGAGAATGCATGTGTAGCCCTGAAATCCGCGTGCCGGTAGTAACAGTCGAAGAATCGCGCCAAATGTCGTTAACTCGTTTGACAGCGGCGGTTCTCAGACAAAGTTGAATGCATGATGCATTCTGCGATATTTTCTGACTCTACGTTCCTTACTTCCTTGTGAACATTTCAGCAGTTACAGAATGACATTAATGTGTTCCATAACAACACATGGTGCAACATCGAGTTCTGCTCGAAACAAATCTGAAATCACCCATCATATAGTCCAGATCTGTCCCCAAAGACTATTTTCTGTTTGAAAACTTGAAGCAGCATCTTCGTGGAACAAGATTTAGAGACGAGAACGAATTGAAGCCGTTGAAAGTTATGTACTTCGACTCAAGTAACAAAAAATTTTTTTGAATGATTTAAAATCGATATGTAAAACGTGGTTAGTTTTGGAGGGGCGTATTCTTGATCATAATGAAATTTCGTTGCTCTTTCGGAACCAGTCTAGGCCGGAAACTTTTTGATACCCCTATAAATTAAGTACGGTACAGTATAGTAGTTGTTAAGTGGCTATATGACTGAAGGGGTGATCGCCTCGAACAATCAGATAATCATTTGGAGATGGATCACAGCCAAAAGCAAGCAAGTAACCTCAACCAGAAATCTTCCTGTGTGGCCTTTCTAGACCTGACTATCCCTACTGACCGTCCTGTTTACTTTCATAGATACCTAAAATGTGTTTGAATGAAATTTCCTCGCAAACTTTTGCTTGCAGAGAATTGTCGCTGTCCTGGATGATAACGAGAAGCTGATCGAAGCAACGGCAAGGATTGCAAACAGTCACCTGAAATGGCATATTTGCAAGTACCATATTGAAGTGAGCGTTTTGGGAAGCCATAAAAAGCAAATTCGTATCCTGGGGTCAACGAATACTGCTGCATACATTGCAGAATATGGTGCCCGGGTTGCTGGAAGTGCTGAGCATCTGTATGGAAGGAAAAATGACTGAGGAAGTGTCCGAGGCATGGCAGACGTTATACGACATCATCGGAAACATGATAACCATCCAGAAAGGAGCGCGAAAGTCTATCCCTTAGAGGGTCAAAAGATCAATGAAAATTCAGAATCAATGAATCTCTTCCATTTGCATTTCATCTTGAAAATGTGCACAACAAATTGTATAATATTATGCCATTTTTAGTGTGTTTTTATGCAATAAATTAATTTAAAATAAATTAAATTAATTTGAACGACAAGCCAAGGGTATAGCAGTTCAACGGCCTGTGTACTCAAATACTTGTTGTTTGAAAACGTAAACGCTGCAATTCCAAGCAATGTGCCACCGAAGTGAGCTCTCAACCAGAATCTCATAGACTCTTATTTTAGCACATGTCAAAAAGTTGTATCTCTGCCTTTTATGAATTCTAGATGGAACACGAAGTTTAAAAGTTAAAGGCAGCACCCACGATAATTTTCATCTTCAAGCTTTTTGAAGTTTCGAACCTCAGGCATAGTCCCAACAACTCTGCGATGACAGTTGTGTCGGAAGCCAAGCCTTACGCGAAATATTACAAGTTGAACTCCAGTGCAACAGTTCGAACCAGCCTGCTAGTACGAGATGTCCTGCTTTGCAAACATAGCATTGGAGCGACACTTGACACGAATCAGCTGTTTTTGCCTGTCTGCACTCAGTTTTTTTTTTCAATGACAAAGTCTTTTCCGCGCTCTTTTCACCTCAGTTCAACAGTTATTTTGGTCATAATTGTCTGGAAATCTTACTACTTTGCTTATCAAGAGTAGTTTACCGTTTTTCCAGCCCGTGGGATTCAATTGTTCTCCCTTGATGTAAAGTAGCAGCATTTCTTCTTGTCCTTCGCCCTACCTCTTTTCGTTTTTTGCTCCACGCATACATCCGTGCAACTTTCACTCTTCCCTTTTCCTATTTCCATTTTCTCTTCCTCGAGAATGCTGCAAATCCGGGAAAATACCCAAATTCGTCAAGAAAGTACGTTACGACAGAGGCAACCTTATCGACGTTTCCGTCAGATCCGTTTCACGCAACTCGGCCATAACTCAGCGAAATAAGGATATTCAGAAATCGTACTTCTTGAACCTTTGACAAAATCAACCAATATACCCGTGCTCTTGAACTTGAAAATTTAAGATTGCACCAAAATCTCGATGACAAAAATTTTTGTGGGTAATCCCCCCCCCCCCCCNGATGCCTACGACGGTGCAACTTTCGCAGAATTGTTGGCACCATTGCTAAGTATCCAAAACAATCAAAAATTCGGATATGAAAAGTTCCATGGGTGCTGCCTTTAAGATAGCGCCAAAATCTCGATGACAAAAATTTTTGTGGGTAACCCCCCCCCCCCCTAAGACTACACTGCGAACATTCCGATACAGAGAACTAGGCATGAATTTGCTCCGACAAGGATTATCGAAAGTTTACTCTTAAATAGACATTAGAGAAAGCAACAAATCAAGATACTCAACAGAATCAAAATATTCACAGCAATTGGCACTCGTTGACGTGCGGAGCGTTATTGGGTGACAAAATATGAAGGAACTGGAGCAATCGTGCCTTTTCAAAGCTTTAGACACATGTCTGTGCCAATCCAGAGAGCGTACAAATTCCTAGGCTACCATCAAAACAGAACATGACGTAAATTTTGTGATGCTTTTTTCAACCAGAAATAAAATTCTCTGTTGTATCACTCATCCTATTCACAACCACATTGACGGAAGAACTGTTGCGATAACTCTCCACAAGTAGTGAAAGAAAAATTACATGTGCTTGAAAACGAGTGCTGAAGCAACATTTTGTGTATAAACCCGTATTTTCGAAAAAAGAACATGCATACAATTGTTTTCTTAGAAAGTCATGAGAGACAGAGCAGCCTGAAATAACCATATGTGTGCGGGTAGCCATTAGCAACGGACAAGCCTAGGAAAAAAGTTTGGAATGCGTTCCATCCAGAAAGGAATCGCTCATTTCTGAGCGGACATTTGCTGATCCGCGTACTGCTGGTCGGCTTGCGACAGCCTTGGATACACAGTTTGTTGTTGAAACTGAGGGTATTGCGAATAATCCGGCGGCTGTGGAGGAGCGCTCGGATATGGTGGCGCTGAAGGCTGCAGTATCTGGAATGGTACTCAACACTTCTTACCTCACACAATAATCGAGACGAACCCACCTGCACTGCAATCACTCCTGGTGGCAGAGGTATCGTTGTATCCCTGACTTGGTTGTAGTGGTTTGGGCCATCGAAGGCGTCCGTCACCCGAGCGTCCAACCGGTCCAGGCCGCCTTCGAGTCCTTGGCCGTACAAGTTATCAGGATAGAAGGAAATCGGACACGACAGATGCGTATTCGAGTAGGCAGGAGGATTCTGAGGCAAGTTCTGCTGAACCGGGTACGAAGGGGAAGAGCAAGGAGGTTCGTTGCAAAAAGGTGCCGGATGCGCTGGTGTGGCCGAGTTGCATCGCCGACTTCGCCTCAGGCAAAACATCTGAAAAAATTAATTTTGAGAGAGGAACGACACCATTTACGGCTATAATATGGCTGTGCAACTCGTTGAAAGAACTGCTGGAAATCGTAGTTTCAAAAACATCCGGATTTTAGCGGGGTTAATCGGCTACGTCCTTAGAGCAAAGAAACATTCGTGCACAGAAGAAAGGCAAATGTGGCGGACAAGGCAGTGACCGAAGCCCGACGCTGTTGCCGTAGTTACCATGACATCAGACAGTGTTTCTAATGACCTAGTCTACTGCGAGAATTCTCCATGAAAAAGCGAGAGCAAAGGCATGGGTGGAAATCCCAGCTGGGGAAGGCTCAACGTTGTCCTGAAACTAAAACAAACATTATGGAACGGTGATTCATGGGCCAGTATGTAGTGTCTTCTTAACATCTCACTTGCTGGTGATCTGCTAGTTTCATCTCTATGTTCGACTTCCATACAAAATGCAATGATTTCCTGTCTGAGAATTGCCTTCAATGAACCTGTTTTATAAGTAAAAAGTCCGCGATGTACCTTTGACACTCTTCTTTCACTGCTGTAAAGACCCGTAAATCTCTATATGCTATGAACCTAAGCAACTCGGCCCGAGAAGAAAGTGTTGGGGCCTGAAAATCAAAGCTTATCGCCACCTCCTGTTTATTGTAAATAACTACCACTATCAGACAAGGGCTGAAATTAAATCACACGGACTAAAATCATGGCAAAGGGAATAGGAGCATACCTTAAAGGCAAGGTCCCTCCTCATTTTTATCGTTGAGCTAATAGCAGCTTCTGGATCTGCTGATTCCAGCGGCATACATAACACGTCCAGAAACGGGTTTTAGGCCTTTTTTTAGGCCTTCTTTCCAAGATGGGTTCTGTAACAGTTTGCTGATCCGAATTAACGTGTGAAGCCGTTGACCTTATCGAATGGACACGTCCGGGATTTGTTGGCCAACACTGTCGCCGTTGCGGGCAGCTAGCACAGCTAGGAGCGATCCGCCCTCTTTGCTTGTTCAGTGTTCCCATAATTTTGGGCACCCTCTACAATGTTCCGAAATCCTACCACAATTGTCTTTAAAGAGCAGTTTTTGCCAAACAGACACAACAGAGATTACTTTATTTTGCACTGAGGAGACGAGGAGTGACGTTAAAATTAGCCCATATCTAGGATGACTACAACCACAGCTACACGTATACTCCTATGTCAAGTGATTCTTCACAAAAAATCACAGGGATTTCTTTATAAGACAGACAAAATAGATGATTCAGTAAAGTATTTCAAAAATAAAGTATTGACAGAACGATGTTGACATGAATTTCTTGTTAGAATGCACACAACATGAGTGCTGGTTGAGTTCAATTCTGAAGAAATTAGGAGGTAACGGAAGTAATGGAATGTTGGAGCAATAAGAAGGCTTAAAGCAGAGTGATTATTCAAATTGAATTTCACTGAGGATTTATGTCTAAAAGGAGTGGGCAATACAAAGTTAAGGATGTATTTCCAACAATGAAACAACGCATTGGTGCCTACCGATGGAAAAATTGGTAGACCACAAATTAAGGATCTTCATGTTCGATCGAAGTTTAGCCTCAATGCGAAGAGGCTCATTCACAATTCGTATGCTTGTCATGCTACAGCATCGGTTCAAAATAATAAATTTTCTTTCAGGATCTCCCTGGAGACCAGATGTATGAAATGAGAGCGGCGAAGGTCAGCATACATAGCAGTGGACACTAGGAAGGGCTCGCAAGGTGAGTGAGAGGTCCTTGGAACTGCTCGCCAATCAGGTGTCCAATCAGCGGTAGGCGGTCACTTCCGAAGAACGGCTCGACTTTCCCTCCTCTCGTGTGCACGTGGATCCATGGAGCACCGAAGCACTGAATTAGAGAGTGAGCCTCCGAAGATCAGGGTAAAACAGTGCTCTAATGCTGACTTACACCCATAGCGAGCGCTTCGTCCGTATTCTTCTTCAACGTCTGCTTGATCTCATCTGAAGAAGATGCCTCCAGAAGAGCGGATGGGTTGTCGACGCCGAGATCGTTGGCAACCTGCGTTCATCTCGTGTAACTCACACAACTACGTACAGTCCTCTTCAAAAAGTAGACGGATTTCGTAACTGCAGAGTCGCGGCGGGACCTGGACGAGGGACGCGGAGAGAGCATTCTGCGAGAGAGAGAGAGAGAGAGAGAGAGAGAGGTGGGGGGGGGGTCGAGTAGNAGAAGAGCGGATGGGTTGTCGACGCCGAGATCGTTGGCAACCTGCGTTCATCTCGTGTAACTCACACAACTACGTACAGTCCTCTTCAAAAAGTAGACGGATTTCGTAACTGCAGAGTCGCGGCGGGACCTGGACGAGGGACGCGGAGAGAGCATTCTGCGAGAGAGAGAGAGAGAGAGAGAGAGAGAGGTGGGGGGGGGGGTCGAGTAGGTCCCGCGGCGATCCTGCAGCAGCGCCGCTATGAAATACCACACGTAACCCGTCTCCCTTTTCGACGAGTACTGTACCCTATTATCATGTTATCACCATGATAATTTACTTACTATGTGCCTCGGGGCTATTTAGTCGCTCTAGCTACCGAGCGCGTCCACCGCGTGGCGGATGGTGGTAGGGAGAAATCCCCGTGGACCATGAGCGATCCTATCTTGGCCTACGTTTCGCAGGTGGGCGTGGGGGTGACACCTCACGACTTATAAAATGCTTGCCGGAGAAGGGCGGCCAAGTAGGAGAGGCGAGTCGGGACCGCCTCTATAAACAAGGTCCCCGCCCCGTGAGATGAGGTTGGCACGGTTACCAAAACAGCCTCTTCTTCGTATTTCCAGCGTCAGGCCCAGGTTGACAGGCCGGCTGATGGAGGCAATCGTCACACAAATATGAGAGGTTCAATGTGGAATACGGTAAATGCTAGGACGTCACCCGGAAGTGACCTGCAGGAAGCCCGCCCGCCTCCTGTGGTTAAAAAGCGAGGGCTACCGAGGGACGAACGACCTCGGCTAAAGACGCTAGTTCGGGTCGGGTCCTTGAACGTCGGAACGCTGACCGGTAAGACGAGGGAGATCGCAGATTTCATGAAACGAAGGAGGATTCACGTTCTGTGTCTGCAGGAGACGAGATGGAAAGGGTCCAAAGCCAGAGAGATCGGAGACGGCATCAAGTTGTTTTATCACGGACTTGAGGCAAAAAGGAATGGTGTGGCAATCGCAGTATCTGGGCCCTTAAAAGAACATGTGTCGTCTGTGAATCGTGTTAGCGATAGGATAATATCCCTTCGAATCGCTACCAAGGACGGTTTCTGGACAGTAGTGTCCGTATATGCTCCGCAGTGCGGCTGTACCGAGGCTGATAAGGAGGCATTCTACGAGGAGCTCGACGACGTCATTAGAAGTGCGCCTGAAGGGGACTACGTGACTGTTGCAGGAGATTTCAATGGTCATGTAGGGCAAGATAGACAGGGTTTCGAAAGAGTTCATGGAGGAATAGGTTTTGGAAGGAGAAATCAAGAAGGTGAGAGGATCATTGAGCTGGCTGAAGCGCACGATCTTGCGATTGCAAGCACCTTCTTCATAAAGAGAGAGTCTCAGAAGATTACGTATTGCAGCGGAGGTCGGCAAAGTGAGATTGACCACATCCTCGTTAGAAGACAATTTCTGAAAACAGTCAAGGATGTGAAGACCATCCCAGGAGAGGAAATCGCAGGACAGCATCGACCTGTGGTGGCGGATGTATGCATAGCTTTACCGAAGCAAACCAAAGCTGTACGAGAGCCACGTATCCGGTGGTGGAAGCTGACAGGTGAAACGCAGAAGACATTCCGTGAGAAGATTGCCGCTGTCGGTTTGCCAGATCCCTGCGGTCTCATAGACCCTGTGTGGGCTAGCGCTGCAAGTACTATCCTGACGTGTGCTAGGGATACACTAGGAGAAACTAAAGGTGGAAGGAGAGGAGATAGGGCAACGTGGTTCTGGAACGAAGACGTGCAAAAAATGGTTAAGGCTAAGAAGGATGCGTACAAAGCATGGCAGAAGACCAAGTCCCTCTCTATGCTGGCGGAGTACAAGTTAAAGAAGAAGGAGGCGAAAGCTGCGGTAGCTCGTGCTAAAAACGCTGCCATGGACGAACTATACGATAAGCTAGAGAGCTCACAGGCTGAAAAGCACGTGTTCCGACTAGCGAAAGCACGCCGAAGGGCATCCCTGGATGTGACTGAGGTCAGAGCTGTCAAGAACGAAGACGGTGAAGTTCTGAGAGATGCTGTAGCAGTCAAGGAGCGGTGGAGAGCGTATTTTGAGCAGCTTCTGAACGAAGAGTTCTCAAGAAAGGAAAGAAATTCCGCGGAACCAGTAGCTGGGCCGATACAGCCTTGGACAGTCGACGAGGTGAGAATGGCTATGAAGAAAATGAAGGCTGGTAAAGCCTCAGGTCCAGATGGAATTCCTGTGGAGGCGTGGAGGTCTCTCGGCGAGTTAGGAGTGCGGTGGCTGACCATGTTCTTCAACAACATCACAAGGTCAGAGAAGATTCCAGAGGCGTGGAAAGACAGCATCATTGTGCCGATATTCAAAAGAAAAGGTGATGCGATGAATTGTGCGAACTACAGAGGTATAAAGCTCATCGCACATACGATGAAGATCTACGAACGCCTTCTGGATATGCGGCTGAGAGATATGGTGGAAATTGCATCAGATCAGTTTGGATTTGTCCCAGAGCGATCGACAATCGACGCCATCTTTATCGCCCGTCAAGTGATGGAAAAGTATCGCGAAAAGAATAAGCCATGCCATCTCGCATTTCTGGATTTGGAAAAAGCGTATGACAGGTTGCCGCGCGCAGTGCTTTGGGAGGTGATGAGAGAAAGAGGCATTCCAGAGTGCATGGTGAGGACAGTCCAAGTCATGTATGACGGATCAACAGCAAGGGTGCGCACCTCACATGGAATAACATCAAAGTTCGATATAACGGTGGGGGTGCACCAAGGTTCAGCCTTGAGCCCATTCCTGTTCATCATGACATTGGATACAGTGGTGAAACATCTCTTGGAAGGTCCACCATTCACACTGCTCTATGCTGATGATGTCGCGCTAATCGCAGATTCGAGAGCAGAACTCCAGCTCAAGATTCAGAAGTGGCAGTCAGCTCTGGCGGACGCGGGTCTGAAGCTGAATCTGAGGAAAACTGAGATCATGAGCAGCTTAGGTGGAGACGACGTCGTGCTAGACGCAAACGGTACTGCTTTCACACAAACCGAACAGTTCCAGTATTTGGGAAGCATCTTAAGTGCTGACGGAACAGTGGATGCAGCAGTTAGAGGACGGATTGCCTGCGCATGGTTGAAGTGGAGGGAAGCAACAGGAATTCTCTGTGATCGAAGGTGCTCGAGGGTGTTAAAAGGGAAGATCTACCGCACTGTGGTGAGGCCGGCGATGATGTATGGCAGTGAGTGCTGGCCGGTGACGAAGGCGCACGAGAGGATGTTGAACACGGCGGAGATGCGCATGCTTAGATGGGCATGTGGACTTACGCGACGTGATAAGGTATGCAATGAAGACATAAGAACAATGATGCAGACGGCGCCCATACAGCGAAAACTGCGTGCACAGAGGTTGCGGTGGTTTGGACACGTTATGAGAAGATCACCACTACACCCTACCCGGCAGGCCTTGGAGATGGAAGTTACCGGAAAGCGCCCCAGAGGCGCACCGAAAAAACGATGGAAGGACACCGTATGCAAGGATATGAGAGAGCTTGGAGTCACCAAGGATGACGCTCAGGATCGAGATCTATGGCGCAGAAGAACCAAAACAGCGGACCCCGTGAATGCGCGGGATAGACGCTAAGGAGAAGAAGAATTTACTTACTATGTGCATGTTGATGGTTATAACAAAAAAAAAATTGTTTTTCATCTTCGTAAAACACTCTTGCTTTCATCCTAGTAAAAAATTCTTAGTTACCTCGAGAAGATCATTGCGGTCAAGCACTCCGATGTGTTGGGTAAAGAGACGTCTCCACATCAGTCTGGCGGCCTTCTCCACCATCAAGGGGTGCTGTTTCTGCAGCGCGATGATGAGTCTTAGAGCGCCCGCTGAGGATTTCGTGAAAATCAAACTCTTGTAATCCTGCAAATGCTGGTAATTACACCAGGACGCAGCTGTTTACTACGATGCAGCTACCTCAGGGAGAGACACTGATACTCCCCAATAGTCAGAGTTTCTTTTGAGGTCTAAATCCATGTAGGACTTCTTCTGTGAAAGTAGGAGTGGAGCTCCAGTATTTTCTGAACAGAAATGATGGGAATCTAATGAAAATTTCACCGATCAGACATCCTCACTCGTTGCTTTGATGATACCAGCGAAATAAAACGGACGCAGATGAACATCTATAGGCCATACCTGCTTATATCTCATAAGACCCTGAAATTCTCCAGGATTCATGAGGAATACACAAATAAGAATCACGTGAAAACTTTGCACCTCAAATCCGATCCAACTATAGGGCGATAGAACATCGAAGAAGAGGTCGACTGGAATGCGAGGTTTCATATTCACAACGACTTCCTCTGAAGAAGTTATTCTGTTTACATTATATTCAATGTCACTAAAGATTCGTAGCATCAGCGAGACATCCAGTTTGAATCCTTGAGTTGTCACAGAAAAGCCACAAGTCAAAGCAAAGACCAGAAAAAAAAATAAAAAATCTATATAGATAGCTGTGTGAGCAACCTCACCAAACTATTAGATGAGTCCAAAAGTCTTGCACCAACATTTATTTTTCGATCCAGGATTTCTTGGTCTCGAATTAAAGTTCTTCGGCAACGGAGTGTACATATTAGAATGTTCTACTACATGCTCCGTCTATGAACAATAGCGGCATTATTGTTTAGAAAAAAGTAAATTTTATGCAAGACTTCCTGACCAACTTTGTATAATAGCAACAATTCTGGAAGCTGGTCTACTTAGAACACTAATAAGTCCCACTCTTCAACAAATCGAATGCATTCAAGAGTTTTCAAAGTTTGTTTTTTTTTCAAGGTGTATGTGGAGCGTTGTAGAGATTACCGAACACCTACAATCCGCGCGAGTCAGACAGCGGCAGAACCGTTCATAGAAAACCTCTGCTCCCGGTTTTCTCCTAATGAGAGTTCAGCTTTGATATCAGCTGATCGACAGTGGGCTAAAGAGAGTTCCGGCACTTTTTGACGCCGTCGCGTTCAAATGGAGCATGATTTGCATGTAGGGTCCAGGGGCCGTATCCAAGAACATAGCCGTTGGAAATGAAATCCAGACGGAAATGTAACCGCGCATTGCCAACATTTCCAATCCTGCGATCCAATAACGATTTATCCAGTTTGGGAACATACCCGCGGACGAGCTTTCCGTTTCAACACTAAGATTGGAAAATGTCCACAGGTTTGCAATTGGAGCAGAGTTTCTATGATTCCTCATCAAAGACAATTGTAAACTATTGTCTGAAAAACGATTCCGTTTAGGGAAAGGGTATGATTTTCCAGCTAGTTGCACCCACACTTCTTATATTGAAAAAGATTTGGGAATCATCCGCATTTTTTTTACAAGGGATAGGTATTGGTTTGTTATTCCTTCTCCAGAGATATCCAGATTGATCTTTCACAGAGGAAGTTTTCTTCTTTAGCATCAAAAAATACGTTTGAGAGCTATGCTATCAATTAGAAGTCTCAAATGATCGTGCACGAGAAATGTCAACTGAGTTTGTGAATCGCATTCTTGGAAAGTTCAC
Organism: Ancylostoma ceylanicum; assembly: GCA_000688135.1. Lineage (NCBI taxonomy): Eukaryota > Metazoa > Nematoda > Chromadorea > Rhabditida > Ancylostomatidae > Ancylostoma > Ancylostoma ceylanicum. The sequence goes on along the minus strand of JARK01001395.1, from coordinate 190,015 downwards.
CAAAGAGGTTATGACAAACTTGAACACACCTATTTCCCTGTAAACTGTCCCCAGACTGCAGGTAGGTGTATTACAGGTACTGCCTCAAGGACTAATTTACGCCACATCTTTTAGGAAGATTACTGTCGGAATGTCTAACAAAAAGTTTTCTTTACATCAGATACTAGCTCCTTTTTATTTCGTGTTTCACTCAAACAGCACTATTCATTCATATAATGCTGCAAAGAAAACAACTTTTTGGTCAACATGCTTGAAAGGAGGCAATCATTAGAAGTATGAGCATCGGTAGTGGTCGAACTTTTTGAGTTCTCATACAAAACGCATTTTATGGGAACGAAACCATCGCCTATTGATGGAAGGAGTACTTCCTTGTGAACGATTCCCTCATTTAACCTACATATCATCCTCTTGCACTACTGACAGCTCCGTTTGGTTTTATAAAGAGAAAATTTACGAACTACTTTGTCAGTCACCGTTATCTTACTCTATTACTCCTGATGGAGTCCCATCTTACTTCATTCGCAAGGTTGCTGTTGCTCTAGCTTACCCTCTTGAACACATTTTCAATTTCAGTTTTATGCATAGTGATGTGCCAAACCGCTGGAAACATGCATTTGTCACACCAATACCCAAAAAAAAGGCCCTATTACCTAGCATCCAATTACCGTCCTATTAGCATTACCTCTGTCTTTGCACGAGTTTTCGAGAAAATTCTCAAATGTGCAATAGTTGAGTATGTAGAAACGAAGGGTATTCTTCCTGATGAACAGTTTGGGTTTAGAGCTGGTAGGTCAACAGAAACTTTGATGCTTTCGGCTCTAGAAGATTGGACAAAAGCACTTGATGAAGGAGTCAATGTTGACGTTATTTACTTTGATTTTGCCAGAGCTTTTGATAAGGTGTCTCTCAATGAGCTCATTTTCAAGCTTAAAGAAATTGGCCTTCACCCCAGAATAACAAGCTGGATTAAGAATTTTATCTCCGGAAGGTCATTCCAAGTTAGAATCAATGAGTCCTTTTCTCAGACATGTTCAGTGACGAGTGGTGTACCCCAGGGTGGCGTTTTATCGCCTATACTTTTTATTATATACACCAGTGAGATTCCTAGTTTAGTCAATCGGTACAATGTTTTTTGAAAGATGTTTGGTGATGACGTGAAAATATATAAAAATATCTACAGCAATGATGACCATATCGCTCTCCAATCAGCAATTACAGCAATTGCTGACTGGTCAGGTACATGGAAGCTTCCCTTATCGTCCCTCAAAACAAAACGTTTCCATCTCGGTCGACAAAGAGTAAGGAACGTTTATTACCTCGGTGAGAGTCAATTAGACGATACTGACACCATTTGTGATTTAGATTTCACTTTTGATACAGAACTAGCATTCGATGACCATTGCAATATTATCGCAACAAAGGCGGAGAAAACTGTACATAACATTTTCAAATCCTTATGTACAAAGTCACCTGCCCATCTTTTACTTGCTTACAAATCTTATGTGCGACCCATCCTTGAGTATGGTGCCACAGTTTTCAGCCCGAAATGCAAACGCTCAATTATGAGACTTGAAGCTGTTCAAAACAGTTTTACTAGGGAACTTTGGATAAGGCTGCATGGATATGACTACGCCAACATTCCTGCCGCTTCTGCACGTAATTGCATATTTAAAATCCCTTCTCTTGTTGCACGAAGAAGAAAATATGACCTTGTTATGACCTACAAAATCATCTCCGGTAAAATTCACCTCCCCATAGATAAGTTCTACACAATATCCTCCTCTTGTACTAGAGGTGGTCCATTTAAGCTTATGTACTCTATAGCAAGAAGCTCATTGCGGTCGTCTTTTTTCACACAAAGAGCAGGGTCTGTTTTTCTGAAATTTTCCAAGAAATACAAACTGCCGAGTTCCCTATTGCAATACAAAAGACTTGTAGACAAGTTTCTGAAAGAAGTAGCTGATTAGTTTGCCATTCACGAACCTTTTTGAATTGTATCCGTTCTTCGATAGAAATGTTTAATGCGGATTCAATTGTTTTTTATTTGCATTGTATTCATATTTTTTATCAACGTGATTGTCATTCAGCGTGGTTTTCCCACGTATAAATAAATAAATAAATATCCGGACGATTTCGTGCGGATTAATATTTTTCCGTTGGGAGGAAAAATTTCGGCGGATGAACTTTCTTGGATCGCAGGAAACTGCGGCCACGCCCACTTGTCCCACTTAACCCATATTTCCAACGTTCTTGGATACGGCCTCAGGTGAATAGACCGTACGCACATAGGAAGGGTGGTGAAAAAGAGCCTCACCGCAGTTCCCAGGCACAACGTTCCCTATCTGTTTTCGTAAGCTTCTGCTATTATGGTATGAAATGTTGAAAATTAAAGGAATCATTTTTCGTGATATCTCTCAAACAATTCCCAAGAAATATCGAAGTTTCTGCACAACTCGCAAAGGTGGTTCTTAAAAATTCTTTAAAAAAAGAAGATAGTCATGTGCTGCTGTGGTGATGTTATGAATGTAAATTTCATACTTGCTTCCATTAACGTTGGGCAAAGTACGAAAGGGGGAAGGGCTGCTTGGACCCCATGCAAAAATATGAGAAGAGGAGATTCTGCAAGATAATGAGAAAAGTGAATTATACTCGATTGCGGGCTCTATCGGTATGAATACTCGTCAGTCGTTATAGTTCGAAACCCCAAAAATTATGTGTGTGCCCTATTAGTACTTCTGACAATGACAACTAGTTGGAATCGTTGACCTCTGACCCTAAATGTGAGATTGTGTCACAGGCAGCCAACAAAGAACAAGGGAACAGAGCAACTTCAGAGATTTAAAAAAAAACTTCTTCATGGGCGCTTCACTAGGTTCTTAGTATCCGCCCTGTGATAATACTGAATTGATGTTCTTTCTAGTGACCGCTTCACGTCCACAACTTACATAGGTCCATGGATACGATTGATAAATGGACAAAGACCAAATCAGCCGTTGATTATAAAGCCTGTTTAATGCTTATGCCTGAACAGAATAATATAGGAAAAAATTAAAAATTAGTGTGGAGGTAATCCTCAAACAAATTGCTGCAATAATGCTCGTGGGTGACAAACGTCCGAACACCCCATGGATGCAGTGCAACATCCACAGAAATCAAGAAAGTCTTCAGAAAAAGCAGGTAAAAATGAATATCGGCTTGCAGTTGCGGCCTTGAACAACACACGCAGAGCGCGAGAGCAATGTTCACTGATCGGTTCACCAAAACAACTAGAGTGTACATAGGGTGGCCAATACGTTATTGTGCTCCAGGACGAATGCGAAGAGAAAAGTGCCTCAATCGCTGTGAGTTCCACCGAGCTGATGTAAGAGCAGTGCGTCCAGACTCCGAGACCGGAATGCACCTTGGAACAACAATTTTTCGCGGTAAACAGCGCTGTTTGATTTCCAAGGAACATTTATCGATCGCGCAGTTCTTATCTCACTGGTGATCCACTTGGCGGTCAGCTACACGACCACCATCTTTTGGCTTCCTTTTTTAGCTGCTATAACTCGCTGTTGCAAATGCTGAACTCTACTGCTTGATCGCACGCGAACGCATGCATGAGTATACTCAAAAAATTCTGCAGTAGAGGGCAGCCATCCACATGCAGTAACATAGGGAACCAATCCAATTGTGAAGTCAAACGGCAAGGCCAGTGCTAGAGGCGGGTTCTAGACAACATCTATAGGTTCACCAAAACAACTAAAGTAGAGGGAGGTCCATAAGTTCAGTTTTTTCCCTCAGTTTTACGTCATTGCTACCCTAGTTTCCCTTTCAATGGTCTTCTTGTTACGGTTGTTGGTGTAAGATTGTTCTCATCGGTTCTGAATCACGTGCTTGTTTTTTTCTTTCTAATTTTGTTTTATGTTCTCATTTGTTCCGCGCATGTAAAAATAAATGTGTTTGTCTAACAATGCTTGATGGCTCATTTCTTTGCAGTATGCACATATTCTTAGCTGATCTAGATCGTATTTGATAGTGGCGAATTGGGTTTGAAGCGTTACACCTGGAGAAGGCGGCGCGACCGAGCTCTGCGATTGGCTGGTATCGTGAAATGACCAATCACAGAGGTTGACCGTGCCACATCTTTCAGGTATAACGCTCCACACCCAGTGAATTCAATCCATACAAATTTGCTTCGCAACATTGCGGCAAGGTCAAAAATATTAACCCAAACTTTTAATGCAATATTCAGTGCCGTTGGAAACACCGATTCATCCTGCAATTTGCAAGAAGAGCTCTAAAAATTCATACAACATAGCTGTCTAAAAGAGCAGAGAGCTGGGCTCTTCAAAAATTGCTTGGATGAGAAAAACATGCTCTACTCTACATTTTGAGAGTCACAGCTGCCCCATACCCAAGTCTATTCATGAACTTTGACAGCCATTATACAGGTGACATCTATTTTTTGAATGCGTCTAATTTCTCAGCGAAAACATTTTCCTGAAAGCGAAATCGGGAACGATGGAGTAACCATAATTCTTCCCTCGCCATGCTTCCTGAAGTACAATTGCGTCAGAAACCACAAGCACCACCGTAGATAGCATTTCTTATACCCTAAGAAATGCTTAAACAGTTGACAGAGATTTTGTGGATTTTGCTGGCAGAATTGAACGACCCGTATTTTTCGAGGATGTGTTTAAAGATAAACTGGTCCTAAGACAAGACCCTTTGTGAAACCAGGCCCTTACTAAAAAATACTTAAGTTCTTCTATATTTTGCAAAAAACCTGACAAAGAGTGAGTTTTGGCTGTGTCCTCCTGTTTAAGACTGTTATCTATATATGCACTTGTTCAAGATTCGCATTGCTTTCTTCATTTGAATGACTCTAAAACTACCTTTCCACAATTCGCAGTTGTGCCCTCTGCAAATGGATCCAAATCCCGCCCTTACCCATCTCTACTCGTGCAGTCGCTGGTCAGACTTCGATCCTAATAAGGTGAGCCTTCCAAATCTCCACCTTTTATTGTGAAATCCCAAAATGTTGTAAGATTCTAAGTTGATTCGGTAAATTCCAATTCGAGCAACAATAAATGCCTCTCAGCTTCTAGGTCATCGCCGACTACGTTAGAATCGGGGAAGAAACCTGCGAACAACTGAGAGAAAAAGTACATATCGAGGATCTTCCATATTTCGATTTAGGTCAGAACGGCTCCATGATCATTAAAACAGCTACCCGTACGTTAATAAGGCTCTCATTTTCAGGTGATACCAACACTTTGACACAAGTTGATATTTGGGGAGAGGTGAAGGATCACCTGGTGATTTTTATTCACGGTGGATTCTGGCAGGTTAGTTCTGAAGCAGACACGGTTCTGCAAGAGTGTTCTCCCAAAAAAAAGTTCAGGAAGGAACAAGGAAAGTGGTTAGTCCAGCAGCGGTGAATCTGGTAAAGAGGTCGCTGGCGATGGCTGCAGTCGGCTACGACTACGCATCCCCTACGCACCCGCTCTCGAAGGTGGTCCAGCAGGTCGTAACTGCTACGGAAGTAAGGTTTCCTGTCGGACTTAGTCCGTACTGTTGAGTTTTGCTTCGTCGGCCTATTTAGTTAGTTGCTTTTTTCAAATTCTTGTTTAATTTTGTCAGTGATACTCAGTTTTTACTCAGCAAATATCCAGAAGTAAAGACAGTCACATTGGCCGGACATTCCGCAGGTGCGCAGCTAGCGTTCAGAGGTGAGTTGGCTCACATAGCTAATTGTTTGTGATAGTACGTAGCCCTAAGGCTGCCGCTATATTCCACGTGAAGTATGGCACTAGGGATGAGCGGACTATCCGTACCTGGTTATCCGTTCAGTCGTTGTCCTTAGGTTTTAGGCTGTGTATAATCGTGAGGGAAATGGGACATTACCAGCCTCCCGTGATTGGCTCATTGACTGAATCCACCAATCATGGTGGCCTGCTAACACCACATTTCCCCTCACGATGATAAACACCCCAGATTTTGACCTATCCGGATCATTATTCGAGCTGTTAGTGCCGGATGGCGATCCAGATGAGAAAAATTGGTTCCTTTAGTTTGTAATTTTTCTCAGAAAAACATTCGTCCCACACATTCTAGCAACCCTTCAACCAATTTCCTCAATGGCTTGATTTATTCAGACATATTTCCTCGATGGCTAGTATTGTGAAAGTAGGGGAAAGCGACCTTGATCGTTTGCTCTTAAACTCAAGGAGAAATCCTTGCAAAGGTTACCGAGATTGTTTTCGCGATGGTGTCCCGCACCGTGAACTCTCAGCCGTTACCCGATGATTTTTGACCACTGCGTTATCCGGACCGTTATCCGCGCCTTGGAAAACCCCGTATTCGCCCATTAGTAGCGGACGCGGAGAGTGGGCGTGAGAGGGGAGGGGGTGTGCGTGTGGAGAGGACGGAGCTTCTACCACTTTCCTGGATAGAAAATAAAAATAGTAAAAGTACCCATTACAATAATAATTAATTAATGGTAATTATTTTGAGAACAATGATAAAAATGGACAGATAAAAATAAAACAAATTTGGTTCTTTGATCTCTTTAACCATTGTCACGTAATTGATGATGTTGTAATTTTCCTGATTATTAAGGTCTGAAGAAGGCATTAATTGAGCCCAAACAAATTCAAAAAGAACCAGATACAAATGAGGCTCAGGGACAGAAGTATACAAAGCACAAAACAAATTTTTAAATTGTTTAAAAAAACTCCAAAGTTCGGCGACGAAAGGGGTGGGGGGAGCGCTTCCCCCACGTGCACCACTGTCAGCGATGCTCCGCCGGAAATCGACACGTATCGGAATCGCTGCTGCTGACAATGGCGATGAGAGGGGCTACACTTCATGTCAAATATAGCGGCAACCTAATTTTACTAATTTCAGTCGCGGCTCAGTTGCGTCATCCCAAAATACAAAGGCTTATTCTATTCGCAGGAGTGTTCGACCTGAAAGAGCTGCCCTTGTGTGAAATAGGTGCAGTCATTGGGTTTGTTTCCTCCTATTTCCGTTTGCTTACGTTAGAAATCTCAATACATCATCCCATGTTCTAGGATGACCCCTGGAGAGGCAAAGAAGGGTTCGTGCAGCGCGTCTGAGCTTGAAGGGCTCAACATTCGTGTGCAGATTTTGATCGCTGGGAAGGTGTGCTTATATGTTTGTCTGTAAGTTCCGAGCAGAAATCGCGGAGGACAGAACCAATCCCGACCGAATTTCTCATGTAGACACTCCAGGGGATTGCGAAAGTTATAGACTACATTCCACCCGAAAATATTGACGGGCTCATCAACTCTATCGATTCTACTGGTTTTTCGCTACTTTTGCTACGGAGTCGCTAAAGATGTGTCCGATGAGGTTTTCGGCTGGATACGAATATGACATCCGTTTCACCACCAGTTCAATTATTTATCAATTTTATTATTATTTTTGTTATTTTTAACGAGGGCTTGCTCTGGTCGCTGCAAACAGGCGGTTTCCGCCTGAATTCCTGGGAAACTGCGCCTGAATTGCTCGGAAAAGTGTGAGGAATCCCCCAGGAATTTAGGCGGAATTTACAGGAAACTTAGGGGAAATTTAGGCGGAATTTACAAGAACACAGGTGAAAACGCGCAAATGCGCGATCAAACGTGATCAACGGATAGAGGTGACGGAGCACTATCTAATAGGGTGTTAAGTGGGAAATGCGCATTTTTGCATCAAACAAATTATTTTTTTAAAAACAAAGCTACAACACCTCGGTTCAAGTTCAGTGCAGAATTCCTATTGCTGAACCTTCGACATCTTCCACACAGAGAATGAGCGCTCTCCTGTGGGATGTCGCAGCGCCGTGACCTGAGATAGCGGCTCACCCAAATTTTTGTTTCGCCACACTTTTGGAATTTTCTCTTCCATATAGAGCTTGAACGGCGCATGCAAGTGGTCTCCTGATAGCACATAGTCTGGGCTACTAGGCGGTCCCAAGTGCGACTCCCGATTCCAAATCTGAAGAACAGGGCAGTCGAGGAATCTATTTACAGCCACAATTTCGGCTCAGTTACTCAAGTTCGTGGTCGAGTAATCTATTGTAGCACGAATTTTGCCAATCAATACAGCAAAAATTCTCTAAATTCTTCCTATAATCTCTGGTGGTGCTCGTCTGCAGTTGTACGCTCTTTAACAACATAAAACTCCGCGAACAGAAATTCTGAAATTTTAGTCGGTCTCCTTATAAATGTCTTTAAAAACGAAGAATAAAGAAATGCTTGATAAATCACATGTGAAAAAATACTGTATGAATTTCTCTTTCAGGTGGTTTTGGAGATTAGGCAAAGAATGTTTGGCAACACATTCATAAAGACGTCGAAACTTCAGCGTGCATTCCCAATTTAACACCCTAATAGCTTCACGGGTAACGGCAGCAAATCTGCCAACGGTTCAACACGTAGCTGCAGTTGAGTGACACAGCACCACAGCAATAGTAGGGCTCATTTTGAATCATCTAATCAGCTCGCTTATCTGTAGGGGCTGTTGCTTTGTATTACAGCGAGGTGGTTTTTGTGCCTTTAACATTGGTAAAATCAATAAGTTTTCAAATTGATTCTGGTTTTGCCACAAGATGCACAAACGAGTTTGGGGCACATCCAAAAACCGATATCAGTGAAAGTGAAATAGAACGTGGAATCTCACTAATATTTTTGCATTTATTTTTATTTTAAATTTTTCGTCGCGTTCTGTTTATTTTTCTTCCTTCAAAAGCAATGATCTGAGCCAAATCCGTATCGCGCACCCTAGTAAACTCGACGCGAATTCGGTCTATTGCATCGTTTTTAGAGGAAAAAGTATAGACAGGAAACGATGGGATATCACGACGTCGCAGCGTGAAAATAAACGCCAACCACCACTGCGCAACTACAACTTGCGTATGCATCCACACGGAACCCGGCGCTCTTGAACAATTTACTTCTACGCGACGGTAGAGTCGCGACGAAGTATGAACACAGCTTTACCTGTGGCGCTGCACATGATATGGTCATCGCCGCAACGTTGTCGCCTCGCGAAAAAGTACAAATATAGCTTTGCAGAGATCTAGCAAAAAGTTGAAACAATTTTTGCATGATCTAGCACATTCCCAATTTACCCGGAATTTAGGCGGAGTTTAGGCGGAAATCGGCGGTCGACCAAATTTAGCAGAAATTTGCCGGGAATTTAGGCGAGATCCGCTGGTGGTTCTGATAATGCACGATTTACACGAGATTTAGCCGGAATTTACCCGGAAACCGGCGGAACTTTGTGAAAAAACACGATTTACACGGAGTTTCCCAGCAAATCAGGCGGAAACCGCTGGTGTACAATCACCAGAGTGTCTAGTGGGGTTCTCCGATACGCCTGAGCAGAATATGGCAATCGCTCCGCTTACTGCTCTTTTTCGCTTCTGCACAGGAATGGGTGGGAACGCGTCTACCGGGTTTGATGAACACGCTAAACACTAATGTGGGGAGCATTTTCGTCTGAATTATCATCCACTTAACTTTAATGACTTTTCTCCTACCGGATTAGTGAGGAAAAAAATCACTGGTTTTCGTTTTTCGAAGATATTGATCACCAAAATGAAGAGCATTCCAAATGAACTTATCATAGCAGTTGTCCGCATCAGTTTAGCTGGAATAACGAAACGCCGAAGCGGAGGCGAGCCTGCCGTTTAGTGCAAAATAGAGAGAAGAGTTCCTAGCAGATAGCGAGAGTTACCCGGTTTGCCGTCGCTACAGTCGCGCGAACAAAACCCATTTCCACTTCATCGCATCGAGACAACGCGAAAAGTTCATGAAACTTCGGTACGGTGCGTCAACTACATATTCCGCATGGCGAGCACAAATTGAATTAAATTAGCGAATATATGTGGAAGCAGGAAACCTTTTTGAATATTCAGTTAATCCTCTAGTAGCCCGATCTGCTCTAAACTATACAGTTCAATAAACGCATGGAGAAATTTCTGAAGTCGTAACATTGTTTGCCAGTTTCTGACCAGAAGATAAGCAAAATAATCTGTTCTGAAAGAGACGGCATACATATTGTTTGCTGACTATCACGCGTCCATTTTTAGGACTCCCCCAAACTTATCGAACAGAACAGAGCGATGGTCAGCGAAATGAAGGAGCACGGGGTATCAGTAGATGCACATGTTCGTTCTCCGTTATCTGTTTGGAATCACAGCTGGCTGGCTCCGCTCAACTGAAAGTCGATCCAGATAAAAGTTCGAGAGTTTCTCTGTTCAGGAATTCGTCGACTGTGACCACTTCAGCATCATTCATGGACTTCGCCACGGCAACGAAAAGCAAACGCGGGAATTTGTTGCTTTCCTTTGTGATAATGCATTTTCCTCTTGAACCTTCTTCTGTTCGGGTTTTCTAAACTCATCATCTCTGGTGAATGTGCGCTAGGAACGCAGCCCGAACGGCGTAATGCTTCGGGTAGAAACGCTAGCAGCAACGGTTCCCTGTTGCTGCCATTCTCCCCTCCATTGCTGCCACAAGGAGCAGCATTGAAGGGGAGAATGGCAGCAATGGAGGGGAAGATGGCAGCAACTGGGAAGCGTTGCTGCTGGCGTTTCTACCCGAAGCATTACGCCGTTTGGGCTGCGTTCGTGCTGCACAGTTATCAGAGATATCCATGTCTCCCGCCAAGGCCTTTTTTTGTTTGGTTCCCGGAGATATAGTGACAAGAATGAAATGAAGAGGTATTTCAACCTCTCTTGCCTTCTTTTTAATTTATGAGATGATATCGCTAATGTATAATACAAACATCCTGGTTTATTCTGTTGTCGATAAGTCACAGATGGTGCTTCAGCATTTTCAATAAATTTTTACCAATCTGTTGGTCAGTATTCGCAAAAAAATAGACTTTGACTGGGCTGAATATGGAATTCCTGCTCGCTCCAAAAAAATATAGCCATTGGCTGCACCTCGTGATGAACTGCTCCCATCAAAATCGCTGCCACTACAATGGATAAGCACAAAGTCGATGTTGATCAGAAGCATGCAGTTGTCACATGAGTGACCCGAGTGTGCGTACAATGTTGCTCCTGGTCTCGATGCATCATTGAGACTAACTAGGGCAAACGTTTCGATGCCCGTGTTAACGCTGGGTGAATGTTGGAGTTGTTAGCTTAGTTTCTTAGTTTCCATGTAAATTGTTTACCATGGGTAATCTCAATGTTGCATGCGGCCCTGGTTCTTGTCCAAAAATTCGTCGAAAACATCAAAATCTTAGACAGTGTACCAATTAAATTTTGAAACCATCAAACGAATTCATCAGAAACCATGAGCTCTTGATTTCAAACATGGAGTGTGTTTGCCTAGAAAAATTTAGGCAGCGACTAACTTTTAACTACTTTCAACAGCAGTGCACTTCCTTGCACACAGTATCTAAATAGGAACCGCTGTTCTACCACTGCTTTGACCTTCTAGGTTTTTCTTCGCTCATATTTCGGGGAACATTAAAGATAAAATGGATGGCCAAAAAATGAACGCAAATTGGGAAGCGTAAAACAGAAAAAGGAACTTCTGCGTAGGCCTGCGACTGGATGAGTCAGAGATTACCCATGGCAAACGTGATGAGGGACCCAAATTAACCCCTGACACACATGGCACCACCCATCAACACATTTACCCATACGTGATGCTACTTATACCCAAAGGCTATCCATGGTTTGAGGGACGTAGAAGTCACAGCCAGCGGTGATAAGGGTGAGAAACACGGGAAAATTACGATATCGAAATGTTGTTTTCCGTGCCTTTGAATCCTCGCTATCTGATGTTTCTGACCGTATCCATGTGAAAGTCATCCTCGTTTGTGCGAATGACCAAGCCGGTGTGAAGTGGCGCATCGTTAAGTCAAAAGATCAGTCATGGGGTATCGATGGACTGTGGCCATAGGATATCCCTCCATAGACGTGAGTGACCACCTTTTGCGATCTACTCACCGCTACGATTTAATTCCAATGCCTACACGGAGCGCTATGTACTCATCCCGTAATCAGAAATGGAAATTTCTATTACAGAAGTAGTGTGTTTAAGCGGCCAGTGATTGCAGTCATTCTGAATCTACTTTCTCAGTCATTCTCTCCAGTTACTAGCGTTTGTCCTTCTGCTATTCACGTTGTGTCTTGGGCAAAAGTTGTATTCAAACTTAACATCCGTGGAATAAAATCAAGCAGTCAACGGTTGGAATTGAAGCTCACCATTTTTAATTAGTGGTGATTTCTCGGGCAAAGGAAGAGAACGGCAGAATGAACTAATAACAGCAATTTACAAGGAGACTACTTTTAAGAACGCTGCGAAGGAGAGAGCCCGAAGCGGGTGAGTCCCAAACTCGCCAGGGTCAGTGGGGCAACGTGGAGCGACTGCCGCGCGCGAAGCATTTGGCGGCGGGGACGAGTTTCATCAGTTGAAGTGCGCGAATTTGATGCGTTTGAAAGGGCTGTCACCGAAAATCTCTACGAACGGTAAGTACAACTTCTCATACGCTTTCATCTGTACTGCCTCTGAATGCCCTGTTCAGCTTCATTCTTTCAACAATCGTCGGCATAAGGATTGATGACGGTTCTCATCTGTTTGTGCTCACTCGTCTTCATTTCTCAGCGTCATTTCATGAAACGGGGGGGGGGGGGGGG
>JARK01001395.1:139663-177134 GCA_000688135.1 Ancylostoma ceylanicum | reverse complement strand
TGCTTCTGCTGACAGGTACAGTCCTCAAGAAGTAAGGCGTGGGTTGCGGGTGCGGTTCTTAGCGTCGCGGTTGCAGAATCGCGGCGAGTCCTGCTTGACCCTCTTACTTGGAGCATGCTCTCTCCACGTCCCTCGTTAGGGTCCCACCGCGATTATGTAGTCACAGAATTCGTTCACCTTTTCGACAAGGGCTGTATCTGTCAGCAGAAGCAGCGTAGTCCCCGTGTATCCACAGGGCATCTTTGGCCACGCCTCCTTTTCCAACGTGACACAAGCGCCACGGCGCCTTTTTGAACTCACATGGCCCATTAACTTTTCGCATCAGTAATGTATATATAGTTTGTTCAATGCATGATCTCCCTTTATCAATCCAAAACAGAAATTGTCTGGCTCACACCACAAACCCGCCTTGCACGAAGTTGGAGCTGATTTTGGCACTGTTTCAGTACGGTCTTCTGTACTAGTGAAATGAGTGACAGTCTAGGACACAGGATGAGTTTTGGAAATACGTCCGTGGTGGTCAAACAAGAGGTGAGTTGTTTTATCCACCTTCCTAACTTCCTTGACTCATTTGAAGCTAATATTTCACTTCGTTAGTTTGTTTTTGCTTCTTTTTCCAAAGATTTTCTGTTGCTCTTTCTGCTGCGCCTGGAGCGAAGCGAACTTCTTATGAGGTATGGTTTATCACCAACATGGCGTTGAGTGCGTGTTTAGTGACCTGAGTATTCGAGCATTCGTGATGACATTTGTGTTGAGATTCTACAAAGTGTTAGAGCTAAAGACAGCTTGCAAATGAGAGCTCCATGAAATGCAAGATAAACAACTGTCGGCAAGGGCTTCATGAAATTCCACTGAGTCCATACCAGTGTTTGGCTGCTCGCGGAATTCCGGGACGCGCTTATCCGCGTCTTGGCGTTCGTGGCTACCGTAGGGCATTGATCCGGTCTATCGGTGATCTACCAACACACGATGGTAATATCCTTTGAGCGTCCACGAACTCCAAGACAGGTGCAAGCGTGCAAAGCTCTGCGGACAGCATTTATGTGGCTGTAAGGTGATTTAAATTTGTCGTTCTCAAAAACGCCCTCAGATAGATCTAAATTTGTTGTTCTCAAAAACGCCCTCAGATAATTTGCGACGAAAATATCTGTTTCATTCCATTGTCCGCTACTATTTTAATTGTTTACGTAATAGTAGTACTTCTTTTCGTCGCGATTGCCTACACACAGTAGGCTACGTAGATACTTCCTATACTTTCTCATGTTGGTGTGCTGCAGCCACCTTGCTCAGATACAGCCCTGGAAGCATCGTTTCATAAGCAGTTTTCACATACACACACTGTTGTTTATTTCAATTCCTTCCAGTTGCCTAGGTTAACGGGGCGTATGTCCCATTTTCTGGGTTAGAAAAACGTGTATGTCTTTTTTAGGGTGTTAGCTATCCAATTCGTGCTTCTATTCCACGACGACAAGCCCAGCCTAGCACTTCGAAATTTCCCGAAGTTCGTGTTGCTCCGTGTTTCAGGTTAGTGTCCTTCTTCAATTTCTTCCATGAGCTCAAACTAACTTTACCATACCTTACCATGTAGAAAGATGAAAGGAGTATTGAATTCTAGACCAAATGATCTTCTCGGCTGTGATCTTCCCCTTGAGAACAAACACTCAGTTGACAAGTCAATGGGTCTTCGTCATTTCTCCACCAAAGTTTGCGAGAAAGTAAAGGAGAAAGGTCGAACAAATTACAATCAGGTCAGTAGAGGTGTCCAGTTTTCTAACTTCCATCCCTTTTTTTTTTGCTTTATGTGAGTCTGCCAAAAAGACTGTTGCGATCGGTGAGGTGTTCGGAGTTGTTCGCTTCTACTTGTAAATACTGACCGTTTTCCGTAAGTTTCCTTTTCAGGTGGCTGATGAACTTGTGGCAGAGTATTTCGCCGCCAATAATATGAACTCCGAAGAGTTTCTGGTGAGTTTGAAATTTCATAAACGTCCCGATTTTTCAAATAAGATACGCTTACAGGAAAGGCAGAAGTTTGATCAAAAGAATATACGTCGACGAGTCTATGATGCCCTGAACGTTCTCCTGGCCATGAATATTATATGTAAAAGAAAAAAGGTTGGTTCTTCCGTTTGCTCATTGGAACGTTCTTGATTCTTGCCGAAAATTATGATAGTGTACCTTCCTCATTCGTACTTCATTGGCGGAGTCCCATAAAGATGGGTGCTATCTTCAAGAAATCCAATGAATTGTGTGGAGCCAGTTGCACACATTGTAAAACAGCATTCAGCTCTTGAGGCGGTGCGCTTAGTTTGACATGTCTTCAAGCAGATGCTTCTGCTGGGTTTGGAGGACTTGTACTGCTGTTGATAGTTCTGCCTTGCCATTTGAACTCCATAGTTTGCTTAGAAAAACAGATGCCTCATGCTATGATATAAGTAGTAGTTAGAAGATTTGTCAGCCTGTCTATGTCTTAGTTGCTGGAAATTGTCAATAGTTATCAGAATTTTATTGAACTTGATTATTGGAAAATGTTCGAGAATACTTTCGAAACGCAAGATTAAGTGCCTGACAATGTTTCTTCTTGCTCATGTAACGAGTGGTGATGATTTATTTTTTTTAGTCACCTCGATTCTGTCCATTAAGGCATGCGGTTTCCTTGCGGCATATTAAGTTCGGTAAAACGCACTCCTAAGGATATTCTTGATGAAAGATACGTACTGTTTGAGACGTGCGGTTTATACGAATGCTAAATATTCAGGACATCGATTGGGTTGGTTTGCCAGCCACCAAAGCGGGAGAAATTAAACGTCTCCAGGAGGAACGGGTACAGTTCTTTTTTTCTTATCACACACTATTCATATGCTGCTTAATTTTTCTTTTTAGACAAAGCTTCAAGAACGAATACGACGTAAGAAGGAGACCATTCAGGAACTTATCGTTCAGCTTGTTGCTTACAAGAGCCTGGTGTGGAAGAATCGTGAATTGGAAAGGTAAGTGAAGGTTTTGTTTGCCTTTGTCGCAATTATGGAGTTGGTTATGCCAATTATTTCCTGCTCTTCTCAGTACATTCCTACCTTTGCTTTGGAGGACTGAAGTATTTCTAAAATTTACAAGATTGCTTGCTCTTGCTGAAATCATTGATACGGGAAGCGTCATTCCCGATTGCCTTCCTCTTAGTGTTAGCAGTGCGCCGTTTCTTCTTAACCCTCGTTGATACGTGATAACACAAACGTACCGGTTAACGCGAATCCCTGTAATTGTTCCATCGATGGGAAATATCATTCACCATCTGAAGGTGTTGCGGGAACAGGACGCCAATTTATCTCCAAGAACAGTTATAAGAAGCGTTGCTTTGGTTTCGCAGCGACTTGGGAAGGTTGGGGATCCTTCTACATTAATTTTTCGTGTTTTTTTTTCTTGTTTCACAGGCAAAATCTTAGAGAACATGAAACTGTGTACTAAAGTGGGTGTAAAACGTAAAGTGTAAAACGGTGGACGGGAAACTCCATACAGCCCTGGTCACGATTCTAACTATTCCAAAGCATTCCATCCTTTGTTAAAAACAGCACAGGCACATGGACGTCGAAGAAAGTCAGTGTCGATTTCCTCTAGGCGTTGGAATTTAGTCCTGCCTGAAAATTCCAACATAGTTATTTCGTCTCTGTGGGACCACAGTTTTAGCCAAAGCTTTATCTAGGCAGAAATCAACGTCAAATAAATATCAACTTCAAATAATGAGCCAATACTTTGCAGCCACCCTGATGAAATGCGTTGAGATACGAAATATTTCTTTTTTATAAGAAATTAGAAAAAATGAACTATTATATAGCCATCTTTCAGAGAAAATGGTCGGCCACCTGAGAACTCTATTCTATATCTACCATTCGTCATCATCAACACTTCTAAGAGGTACATAACGGAGTTACTTTGATAGAGTTGTATATAACTGAGTTACTTTGATGGAGTTATCTCACTTATGTTTACTGAATATGTGTTTTCCTGCTAAAGAATTGTTACGCAGCATTCATATGTCTCTTCAAAAAAAAAATTTGTGTCTGCTAGACTGTTGCTAACGTTTAGTAGTTAGAACCCATAAACCTGATCATCTAGTATGCCCTCATTTGAAGCCTATTAATTAATTAATTTTATTTTCTTTCAAATACGCATAGGTTTTCCAAAAAGTCGTTGCGAATTTTGCTGTTATTTTCGTACAAGCTTTTGTTTTAAATTCTCTTTTTACAGTACTACGGTTGACTGTGCTGTTTCCGGTGACAGATCAGAGTTTCTGTTCAACTTTGACCAGCCATTTGAAGTGCACGATGACTTTGAGGTTAGCCTTTGAGCCCAGTGGTCCTTTCTATATTTCCTTCATCATAGCAATCATTCTGGTGTCTCTTGCACTATGTGTTTCGTCAGTAAAGATATCAAGAAAGACACGTCAGTCAATCCATTTTTCATAGGCATTAAAGCGGCTTGGATACTCTCACGGACTAGAGCACAACACTTTGAACCCGGAAATGATGGAGCACATTGACGAGTTCATTCCGCCAGCGCTTCGGGGGTACATACCGAAAATTCTGGGTGGTAGGTTCCTTACTGTTACGGTACTTTTGTTCTCATGTTTGAGCACACTCAGGGCACAGCACGAGGTGGTCACCAGAGGTTCTTAACTACCAAGCGCAGTCGTACCTAGAGGCGGGCTACTTAGCGTGACTATGGGGAAACAAGTATTTCCCAAAATGGCATTCTTTGTTTTCGTGAGACAATGCTGTAAATCGCCAATCAGGGGAACTGGGTACCAATGTACGGGTGTTCGCTTGAGACACTGGTACTCAGTCCCAATGAATTTGGCCGACGCCTGCTAAGGCCTGCTGCTCAATGACCACCACGTTTTGCGCCATAAGTATGTTTTTTATAGTTGTTGATTTGACTCACTTAGCAGTATGGTCACTCAGCTCATTCACCAGTTCTGGATCCATTTGTTGAGTGATCGTGCCCTTTCTCTAGAATTCGTTTTGATCCCATGTGTTTTTTTAAATATCTCATGCTTAGGAAGTGTCCAACACGAGCACACAACTTAGGAATCCAAGAAACTGATTCCTTATGTTTTTACAAATTTCATTTCATGTTTAGGAGAAATGTCAGATTGGGAGTCAAGAGCAAGGTCAAATCCACCCCCGATGCAGTATGTAATACGTGAACCTCCACATGGAGAGAAACTGTGAGAACAATTAATACTTGATTAATTAATAGTCATTGTTCAGTAATCAAAGTATTCTCAGTCAGCATCCCTGATAAGCTAGGTGATGAAGGCATGTGATTCTCTCGGACAATTCAAGCATTTCACGTAGTCCAAATGCGTGCTATGCAGTATTATCAGACCCAATCGTGGTGATTTTGAGAACCCCCTATAGCATCGTTCTTCCTTTGCAACATCAGCAAATGCAACCCCCGCCTCCTTTCTGCGTACCATACTCTAAACCGCTCTCGGCGTAATGACAGCGCCTAAGAATCCCCCATTTGGATACAAATTCCTACCCACGCATCGCGGCACCTCTCTTCTAATAGCAGCTTCATTTCCTTTGTGGTCTTATTCAACAGGTTCAACACATCTCTCCCCCTTGCACAGAATTTTATTGGTCTTGAAATGAATGGACAGTTTACTGGAGCCACTCTTTACTGCATTCATTTGGTCGGAGACTGTTTAATGTAGTAATCTAACCTACAACCAATAATCTGTGAAAAATCAATTCCATTTGATCATTAATTCATCGCATCTAAGTTCCTGTATTATAGACACACAATGTATGAACAAACGACATCTGATCACTCCAGTGATGGATCCTACGTGGAAATGGCGCAACCGGTCTACACTGTACCTGATGGCTACACTTATCCTTTGCCAGCATATGAGACAGAGCTTGGAGAAGAGATTGATCTCGTCGAACACCAAGAGGATTACACTGGGTATTCAGTGGCTGGAACCAGTAGTGGATATGAGGTCGTGGATTCCGGTACCATTGATCGTTCCCAGCCCTTAGTTATGCAACATGCTGCTTCGGTACCATCCCGAGCGTTGTCTGTTGCTGCTGTGCCAGAGTACTCAGTTGATCGTCCATCGACTTCGAAGGTGCGGTTTTTTTCAGTTGGTTGAAATTTTCAGTTCTGATGTTTCGCTGATGTGGGTAAAACTAGAGGTTGCCCTTTTCATGTCAATTGCTGATTAGTTTTCTTTTCTGTTTTTAAGACTTATTTTTGTCGTGAAATTAATTCTTTGCAGGCTCAGCAGACAGCACAAGCCTCCAGTGTTAAAAGGCCAGTGTTTCCTGTCGGAACGAATCAAGCTTACCGAAAAGTGCCCGTGGAAATGCAGCAGGACATGATTTACGTGCCTGTACGAGAGTGTCATCGATTATGATTATGCAGAGATGCTTTTACCATTTCCAACAAGCCATATTCCAGAGTACTCAATCGAGCAGTCGGCCGAAAACGGACAATTCCGCGTACAATTTATAATCCATTTATTTCCATTCCTCCGTTAGTCGTTCATGTCTAGACAGTTCATGTGCTAATTCTCCCCGTGAATCCGCACTTGCCTGCGGTGTTTATATTGTTTCGATGTCAAAAGCGCTCAAAACATTCGATGTTAAGCCATAATGTATGTTCAGAGGTTGTTATATGTCTACCCTCTTTCTTTTTTAAACCTCCTTTATTCGATTCTCTTACACTCGCTTGCCTCACTGAGCTCATGCTTAACCTGGCTAATCGTTTTTCTTTTGTCTTTGTTCTTTTTTTGCTATGAGTTTCCTCAAAATCTCCGATCCGTTTATTCATATATGTTACAGGTTGAAATACTGTGTCTAGCACTTTGAATATAGTTCATCTGCTTTGAATGTTTAATATGCATCTCAGTAAAATTTTCAAAATTGTTGTATTTGTAATAACTCTGAATTGATGGTTTCTTCAAGCCATGTTTGGTATCCAATGTTCGCTGCATCAATTTGGGGTTTTCTTTACGAGTGATGTCACGAAATTTCTTTGTTTTGGTCGTATTACGCTATGAACATGAGGGATGACAAGCCGTAATAGTCGGTCCTCTGAGTTGACACCCTTGATTTAGAGCAAGGCGTTTGCTTTCCTTGTGCAACGCGTCATTGTGCGTTTTAGGGCGTGAGCTTTCATTTTTTCTGCTCTCGCAACATGCCATTGCCATGAACTCCTTGGCCGTGTTGTTCTTAACCTCATTTGCTCCATTGTTGTAGAAGAAAAAAAAAAAGATTATCATCTGTTCTCCAGTCACACCAGAAAATTGGTTCTATGTAGTACAGTACGGTGTAGTGTAAGGAGCGCCGGAATTTCTGTCATATTTGAAGACTTTGAAGGGAGCAGAATTCTTATTCAGTGCGGACTAAAAACGAGCGCTTCAATTGGCATTAAAACTTCCGTTTTCCATGCGTTTGAATGCGCGGATGAATGTACAGTCCTTCTCAAAAAGATAGACGGATTGCGTGTGCGGTTTCATAGAGTTGCTGCTGCAGAATCGCGGCAGGGCCTACTCGACCCTCTCGCTTGGAGCATGCTCTCTTCGCACCCCTCGTCCCAGTCTCGCCGCGACTCTGCAGCCACAGAATTCGTGTATCTTTTTGAGAAGGACTGTAACCGTGTGGGGGTCCTTCTTAGGTCCTTCTTCATAGAAGGAACGTAGCCACCTCTGCGTGCTCAGCAGATTTGACTCAGAGCTTTGAACAGATGCTGCGACAGTTGACTTTCCCATACCATCCCCGTGCACCCATGCATTTTATTTTCACAATTTTGAATAGGTGACTCCTGTTTACATGGAACATGATCTCAGAAGTAAAGCTTCCCATGGATGCCGCATTCATCGTTGTTCTTCAGGTCAATAACGGTGTTTATATTCACTTCCTATTCTAGATGAAGAGCGTGGAAGCTGCGGGTAATACGTTCCAGTATGCCGATTTGAATATTCGTCACACTGGCAACGCTGACAGAACGCTTGCCATGGTGAAACGTGCAATCAGAATGGGATACGACACCGTTGCCATCAATATAGATATAGGTGACATAGTCCCTGAAGAATCTATAGTTCGTATTCCTTCCTGCTAATTCTGGTGTTTCTGTTACTACACAGCTGTTCGTTGTTAATTCAGGAAGAGCATTTGCTGCCCAAATCTAATTCAGAAGAAACGGGTAAGCCTCCGCCGAAGAAAAAAGCAAAGAAAAATGAAGATCGAAAGGTTAGTACAGGATTTGCTCCTTACTCATGGTCTTTTCTCATTGCAACTTTGGTCAGGGTCGTGAACAGCAATTGCCAGAGCCTTTCGTGGTAGATGAATCTCTTTTGGATCTCACTGAGTTGGAAAAACAAGGAAAAAAGTTCCGACAGTTTAGGTAGGGTATCTTTTATCATTTTGAGGCAGTCAGCTACAATAGCTGATGCATTTAGCCGAATCACCTTCACACTCAATGACGCCACGGTCATCCATAACGTTTTCAACAACCCACGATTACGAGAATTTGACCTTGTGGCGGTTCGACCGGCTGATGTTAACATTCTCACGACGCTCACAAGGAAAACTGACGCTGTTGACATAATTACTATGAATCCTGAGACTCACGTAGGTGGATCTAAGAGTCTATCTGTTGGAGTCAAACTTGCTTTGTTTCAATTGCAACCTTGCATAGGTGACGTGGCTACACAAGTCGAAGTTCATGGAAATGATCCGTGTCGAAGGCGTTGGTTTTGAGATTACATATGCCCCTGCCTTGTCTCCAGAGAATCGGAGGGCGGTAAGTATTGCTAGAGTAGACTTTTTTTTCAGGTGTTCAAGTAGCTTGGCATGTTTATTGAGGTATACTGCAGGAGGTGCTATTATATATTGCTATCTCTATTTGATGTCCTTTGTCACTTCACATAGTTGCTAGAGAATAGGTCCGCCTCCATTCTAGCTGTTTGGATGGTCATGCATGATGTCTAGAATTCAAAACAAAGAAATTTTCCAATTATTATCCAAATATCGGCACTTTCCTAGTTCGTAGGGGGCATTCGCTTCTGTTAAAACCCTTGAAATTGGTATCCTGCTAGAAGAGGTGGATTTTCACCATCAGTTGGGGAGATAGAGAAAGTAGTATCGCAGAAGAGTCGGCTTGTTATACGTTTCCATGCTAGTTAAGGGCAGAGACGTCGTGAGGGGTTCATAAGTGGACCAAGATTACAGATTTAGGTTTGCATAGCGCCCGAATGACTCACTGAAATACTTATGCAAATATGTGCATTATGCTCTAATTGAAAAGTATGCGAAAAAGTGAAAAATATTGCTTGTTTTGGCTAAAAATTCTCAATTGAGGATGTCTGGTGGAAATCATCTCCAGAAGCACCTATTGTTAAATTCTAATTCGAATACCACAATATTATTAAATTGTTATGGCGGAGCCAACAGTTCTCTCACACTAGCTTGTCTTCTCAAACATACAAGTTGTTGTAGCTCAAGTATTAGTGGGATTCCTGTCTTTCTTCTGCAATTCACGGTCCCTTCTATGAGACGATTTGACATGATGACATGCCAATTTGATAGGCATAATATAAGTCACAGCGATTTTTCAGTGTCTTCACAGCGGACGGTTTCTCTTACGAGGTCTCCGCGGTCGTAGCGTCGTGATGACGAGTGGTGCATCTTCTATGTACGAATTGCGAGCACCAGTAGATGTGATGAATATGACCATCCTGTGGGGTGTGTCGGGTGCAGACGCAAGGCCCATGATCAGTGGTACGCTCATAACGACTTTTGCTTTTATCGCTACTCAATAATCTGTGATTCTTAAAGATCTGAGGTCTAATTTTAAGGGAAGGTGACCTTTTGTTTATGCGTCGGCTATATGCTATAAAGTAGGTTTTCATTTCATTCAAGGGGTGTCGTATGTGTTGCTGTATTTTTGTTGTCGATCTTTACTCAATACGTGCTTCTCGAGATCAATATACACCCTATTATATGCCGAAACACACGCTGCGCAGACTCCTGTATTTTGCTGTTTGTTTTGGCCTTACAATAGTTTGACAAATGGCTTGCTTCAGTAAAAGAGAAAGCTTGAGTAAAATTGCGCAGGAGATTATGGTCATTCCCAATTTACCGTTTGCTACTGTAAACTTGCTCAATTCATTATTCCTGTCGATTTTCGCTCCGCTGGAGTTTCATTGCCAATTTGTGCCCATATTGACGAAGGGGAATGCCTACTGGTTAGCAGTTTTGATCTGGATCCTCCTTCCAGTCGGCACCTAATCTAATGCTATGAGATACTCGTTTGCCAGTTTGGCTGCGTTCTAATTTTCCCACCGTCAAGAGATGGAATACTACTCTTTTCAACAACTGCACCATGATCTCTACAACATCCGGAACGACATATTGCTATTGTTATTCCAGGTAACGCTAGACAAATTCTCTTGCGTGCTGAAGCGCGAAGAACAGTTCGTGGAGCCTTACATGTAGCTCCAGTAGAAGTTTGGGACAACGAAGAAGGAGGAAAGAGTATTGACGCTACAGTCCCTGCATGCCGCGTGACGAGTTCTTATGCTTTGCAACGGCTTTTGAACGTCAGGGAGTTCCGAGCTCAGGCAAGTTTGTTTTGATGGTCGTAAACTTTCTTCGAGAAGATTGGTTGCATCCTCTACCGCATATGACATCGTTCACATGCTCTTATAATTTTCATATAGAATCTAGCTCATTGCAGGTAGAAATAGCTTCGACAAGCGCAGATTCCACGTGTCCCTCAGATCCTACTTCATAACATCAAAAATATCTTAAAGAGTCTTCTAACTTGTTGTAAATGTATTGTTGACTGACTGATGTTCGTTTGTTGAATTGTTTTTATTTGGTAGACTGTTATGTTTTTGTTGTTGAATAAATATGAGCAGTGGATTTTCAGTCGTTTCAGCGCACTAACGTTCTCGCCTTTGGCCCTCCAAGCATTTATTTATATTACATGTGTGGTGTGAAGTAGAACTTGAAAAAGGAATTCCAGAATGAAATGGCTGGAAAATCTCAGGTTATGGTCAGCGTGGAAAATTCGACGAATATTTCGTCTTCGAGGTCAAACAATAGCACCAATCCAATGGGGACAACCTCTACTCAACTCATTACCTGATAGAACACTTGGTGGAAGGCTAAGCCCGGACCAGGCCATGGCACTTGCTTCAATAATTCGCGAAGTTAAGGCTAGTGAATTATCTCTTCTTCACTGCCGAGTTCTTATACATATTTTTCTATTTCAGACCATATCTATGTTAACCAAGCACTTCCCTTCTAAGATTACTGACGATGATTGGCTAGTGCTTCTTGAATGTCAGACAAGAAAACAAAGATTAGACCATCTGAAATTTCTCCGCACCCGAGAGCTGGAAAGAAAGAAGGATCTGGAGAAGAAGCGCATGAAGGTTGTTTCTGCCTCGGGAGTGTCAGAAGGAACGAGTGGCGAACACTACCCTCCTTTGTACTACCCTGTCGCAAGACTCGGTATGTGTTCCATGACTGAATGTTCATTTTGTTGGTTAATTTCCTCCTTTTTCTGTAGCTAAAGAGGAGCGACGTCAACTGTGGCAAGGAGTTGCTCGTGCTCATCGATGTGGTGCTCCAAAACTAGTGGTGGACTGCCGCTTTCTTCCCCTCCTATCGCCGAGAGGTGCAGAACTCACTGCGTTACAACTGAAGTACCTTATTAGTGAGAATCGTGACAGCAGGTGAGTTTTTGATTTGATGATGACAGAGAATTCGCCTTGATGTCCACATTATGGCTCATTCATTCAAGAACTCCCTGGCAACTGTATTTCGTGAATTTCGACCTCTCAACGAGGAGGTTCCTACATCTCAAAGAAAGGTGATTCTATATCTCTTTAGTGGGACTGAATGAAAGTTTTTCGACTTGGTTCATGAGGAAATACAGATAATAAGATAAAGTCTGTGCTGAAGAGTTGTCCAGATACATGCATTTTTAGGCATCTATCGGTCATAGACTCTCCCATGACATGTAGTCCAGTAGTTCTGCTGAATAACTATACTGAGATGTTTCCTCGAGAACGAATAGTGTACCTCAGCCCTGATGCTGAAGAGGAGCTGGTCGATGTGGACGATGAAGATGTAAACAGTTTGTTCGTTATTAGATTTCAGGACAATTCCTTAAGCTCTTCAATGCTCCAGGTCTACGTTCTGGGTGGTATTGTTGACCGCGTTGTCGAGCGAGGAATTCCTCGGCAAGCCTCCCTGGAAACTGCCCATGCTGATGGCGTCAGCTGCAAGAAACTGCCTCTCGAGAAATACGTAAAGTATGTTGACCATTTTCGGAGAATATTATTTCACTTTTGAAAATAGTTTAGGTGGAAAAGCGGTACAAAGTTCCTCACTCTGACAGCCGTCTCTGCTATATTACGAGACGTAAACAATTCATGTGGCGATTGGGAATCTGCTCTCAGCAGGTTTGTAGTGCTACATACAATGTGTGATATTAGAATTACTTTGTTCCTTAAGCTTTCCCTAATTGGTGCTTGCTAGTGTGTATCGTCGTGAGGAGCGCTACCAAGTAACTGCGGTTGGCGCATTGATTGATTGCACAGATCGCAGTAGCCTGCCGACGCCCCATTTTCCCCTCACGATGGTACGCCCCCAGTGCTTGCTATCATTTCTTAGCCGCAGTGCTTCTCTGAGCTGTTCTTATGTGTTTTCACAGAAGTAGCTCTAATTGGCAATGCGAAAACTTTAGCGTTTATATCTTCGCCCTCGCATAACCCCATCAGCAGATACACCAACCGCCCCAAGTTATGTACACTTGTTGCATTTTTTTGGAAGCTGATGTATAACAATATAATTTCCAATATTCTAGCTTAAAACTAACAATATGAAACTTATCAAAAAGTCACGTGCCCTAGTGAGAGCAAAAAATTTGCAGAATTATACAATTAATCCAAACACCACGATAACTGATGCATTGCACCTCAGAATATACCTATTTCAGACACATCCCGGTCCGCAACGTCAGGTCGGCCGATGAAAAATCCGTTGCTGGAAGACGTTTGCACGATAAAATTCGTCAGTTTGACCATCAACTGCTACAAATTTTGGAGCGTGAAATTGGCGAAGAAGTAAGTAGGTAGCGGTGCTGCGCTCCAGGCTCGCCGACTTCCCCTCTATTCAGTATGTCATAAGCGGGAATTGCCAATAGCACAAGTAATGTCGCAACGCGGCGATGAATAACGTGATGGTCCTTGTGGACGGCTTCGTAGGTAGGTAGATGTCTGACCAAGCCTTTCGATCTACTGGTAATTCAGTTTATTGCTTAAAAACGTGGAGCTCTCTGTAGCTCAAATAATGTAACAGAAAGCCAAGTGAAGACGCGCCATCAGAGATAATCTTTCGTGCTTGTCAGTTTTCACGAGGCTGATACCTGTGAAAGCCCCCATAACTCCCGTAACTGAAGCTCGTTCGATCTCCACTAGGATTATTCTAGGTTTTCATACATTAACCCCTATACAAACTTAGTAATACGGAATGCCCAATATAGCGGATCAGTAAGGGCAATAGTTCATATAGTACTAGCCATGAACAAGTACAGATCTATTACACTCTCAATATGTATTGACATAGGAGCATTGTAGAAGTTTTGTGCGATGTGATTCAATGTTAAATAGCTACTGTTTTATTCACTTGTTACTGTTATGTCAGTTTTACGATGTTGATTTTCAAGCATAAAATATATGCAGTACAACATAATTTTAAAGTCTGGATCAGCACCATACGTAACTCACTACCGATTGCTCATCACATTTTTCTTTAAGATACATGACAGCGTCAGTCACTAATCCTGCTTTGATCGCACAACAGGATTCAATTCACACAGATTTCGCATAAAAGTTTAGAATTGGAGCTAAGCTCGACAGTATGAGGTTATCTAGATTGGACAGAATATGTGGAAAAGTAGGAATCAGTATCCTTTCACTAACAATTATGAATATGAAACAACAGTGAAAGTTTTCTAAGAACATGCTATATAGGTGAATTTAGTAGCAATAAACAACGAATTAATGAACATCAGAAACATGATGTTTACATTTAAGGCATGAAAAAGGCAAATAATCTCGCTCACACCTAACTAACATCAACACAGCAGCTCTGCTTACGTATTACATTCTAAATGAAACTATAATACTCAACAATAAGAACATGAAGTACCCAACACTTTGGAAACGGTCCCAGGTGCAAATGAAAATTCTCAAACAACTACACGTATTGTACGACTAGGGTACCTATCACAAAACGACCATAATCAAGAAAAAGAAAGAAAAAAATGTCTCGAACGCGACAAAATCATCGAAAAATACGCTCTCATCGTGCAGTTTCGAAGCCAGGGAGCCCCACGAAAATTGCATTTCTGTCCAGCTGAAGAACAAAATACTTCATTGAAGCCATTAACTAGGTAACTTAGAAGAGGACATAAATATATACACGAGTAAAAGAAAACGCAACGAAAGAAATGATGAAGTAAATCGATTCGCAATTACATTTAGGTTTTTGAAGGAGCATGAAACATACCTTGAAATCCTTCCAAGCATCGCAAAGTTGCACAATAAAACCATCTGCTCTAGCGTATGGAAGCACGTAGCCCACTCCCGTGTGGTTTGATTCACAAGGTAGATTGGACAAGTAGGCAAACTCAGAGCCCAAATCCGTATCAGGACTGGAAGAGCTACGTTAAGGGAAATGAAAAGGCGAAAAGAAATCCGTAGTATCCAGAATGTTACCTGAAGCTATCCAGAAAACCGGTTGGTGTTTTCTCATCGATAGCATGAGTACCGCCCGTTGAATCGCTTATGTCGGAAGAACCGCAGAGCAATTTGTGCAACTCCATCTCTATTTTCTCTGTCGCTCCAGCAGCTATATCAATGGAAGAACTCATTGATGGAGATTTGAAAGCTGTGAAAGCCTGCAAACCAATTCTCAGGAATTGTCTTAGAGAAGAGCATTCATTTGCAAAAAAGAACTGACCGATGTCTCACTCAAACTTATTCTCGCAGGTTTTTCCTTTGGAGCTACGTAGACTGGACGATTCACAAATGGAGGCGGAGCCTGCTGCGCTGGGATTGCGATCGGATGAGCTATCTGAGGAGCAGCCTTATCTGTAGATCCGCGAGGAACTTTACCGCCAGACCCTGCACGAAAACGATATCTCGTCGAAGAAAAGACTGAACATCTAAGAGTAAAAATTTTACTTACCTGCAAGCACGTTCAGTACACTCTTTCCCAGCGGACTTTGGTCGAGTGGACGGAAGTGACTAGTATGGGGTGGATTTTGAACCGCATTCGAAGAAGCTGCTGCGAATCTCGGATTGTTTCGATCAAGAAGTGTCTCTCGAGGACTGAACGTTGTCATCTGTGATGCCAAACTTGGAACATTGCTCGGACCACTTGAAATAGCTTCTGCGAGGGATGGAATGGGCGGAATGTTTGCTGTCTGAAACCTTTTTTTTTTCTCTAATGACAAACTAGATGATGGTGTGCGAGAGTGAAACCGACCGTGTGACGTCTCGTGTCATAAGCAGCAGTACCACCTTGAGAATTCGGAAATACGGATGCAGAGAACAACGCATCCATAACTGCTGATATGTCTGCGGATAAGAAAGCAGTAGAAAATTTTCATACAAATAACTTTAACTACACAAATTTCGAAAACACCCAGCTTACCTTTTGTATGTGAATCTCCAAATGAAGATAACGAATTAGGCTTTGGTTCTCGTAACCGCTGACGTTCGGCAGCCTGTAATCAGGTAATGAATAGTGGATATTAGTGAAGGTGCACATAGACGCAACAAAATGCTGAGGCATTTGAGGTCTCAGCGCCAGCTAGGCAATGGGCAGTTTCAACAGTCAGGATAGGATGAAATAGTACATGTGCTTGGCAATAATGCGGTTACACCAATTGAAAAAATTTAAACGGAAAAACGAGTGAGTACAAAACTTTCCACTAAAAAAGTCTTGTAGGGTGACTTTCATAGTTCTTATAAACAGATTTTCTCCGAAACCGTCACTATTTCGGACTACTAGACTTGGTGGTGCTCTAGAGCGGTTGGAGAGTATTGGCGCATATAAAAACTGTATTCTCGAAAACTGATAGTGCTGTTTAATTCAATAAAATAAAAATATTGCAAATAAAGTATAAAAATGAATTGCCGCAATGTACACACAATCCACTCTCGAACAATCTCCAGAAATGGCGGTGCGGTGCAAGTAACTCTGATTTAATTCGCCTTTATTCTCTATAACTCCAAATGGTCCGAAATTGAAGATTTTTTTCCTGTTAACAGTTCTTTGGACTAGCCCCCAATAGTAGGTCAAGATCCACAAGGTTCGAAGCTAGTTAATCCTATGTTAAAGAGGGATTCAATCACATGGGCGTTGAGGAGAGTCAATGTCATTTTTGCTCCACATGCAAGAACCCAACCTTACCGGGAGTTTTCCATTCAAATTATTTTGCTTCTACATGTATGAGAGTATAATCTTAGCTAACAATTAGTTTTGTTGTAAATGAACGTGGAAAATATCAACTTCAAGCAATACGTCAATACTTTACTTTTGCCCTGTACATGGTTAATGTGGGGAATATTTTTAGAAGTAAATCTCCGGTTTTCCTTCCGAAGCATTCTCTTTAAAAGCTGTACTAATCACAAATATTTTGTTCTGGTGTGAGTTTGTCATGTAAAATACCGTGTTGGACTTCCGAAAAAAGGGTTGTGACTTACAAAAGCACATCAGTTAGAGGAAACCCACCGCAACAGCTCGTCGTTCTTGCTCCTTTACTATGTACTTCTGAAGATCTTGGACGAACGGCATTACAGTATAGAAGTTATGATTCGATAGAATTCCTAGCCGGTGGAACTGGTCATTTCGGTCAGTTGGAAGATCCCATACGTTGAACCATTGGATTTTTCTAAAACGTCAAAATAAGAGTGATCAAGTGAAATAGTACAATAAATCCACATTCTTTTCTCGTACCTAATTTCATTTCTCGTCTGTGGTGCGAACGGAAAATCTGTAGGCACATCAGGCACAATGTACAGCCGTACCATTGTTTCGTTTATAAACTTTTGGAGTTTCTTTTCACCACCATGTGGTCGATGATCACCAAAATTGAACCCAGTCTCTTCGAACACTTCACGTATCGCACAACAACGAGGTTCTTCACCTTCGTTAACCTGAAAAAAAGCAGTTCAACATCATGCAGTCGGAGTAGGAGCTAAGTCGCCGTACCTTTCCTTTGGGAAATCCCCAACTGTTCTTGCTTGCGTAAAAACCTTGCACAAGTAACACGTGGTTTAGCGACTCATCCAGAAGAATTGCTCCATATGTGGGAACGGTTGATTTATACCACCGCCACTCGTCGATCACCTAGAGGTGACAATTGCGGCGAATCAAGCAGGGGCATGGAAAAAGTGGTCACATTATAGAAAGTTACTTGGTCAACGTGCGCTGCATAAGGTGCTAGCTCATCGCAGTGCTTGAATATTTGCCTGAAACAATTTGTTTAATGGTAGAGCTGACGGTGAAAGCCGAATCGTTGACAGTTTTTCTCATCTAAAGCTGCTCTACTGGACCTGCGTGATATCGCAATGTAGAAGAAATAACTGTTGTTGCATTAGATACGCCACACTGCTTGTTCCTACTAGTTGGTTCCCAAATGTATGGCCAAAAAAGGACGCGGTGGAGGGGATCGGCAGCTACCATTAGCACTCGGATCAATGACGATCAGCTGATGAATGCTGCAGTGCTCCTCTCCGCGCCTTCTGAACCAATGTGGGCCATGGGGAAAGTACACGAAATTAAACCGCTAATCCAAGGGGAGACCTATATGGTTGAAGAGGTTGTCCAACGAGATGCTACAGGCCATACTTGAATTCTGCGAAGAAAGATGGTCAGAAGCTCAGCATCCCCACCAATGATTTCCAACCATACTGACAAGGAAAGGATGCTCCTGCAGTTTGGCATAGCTCCCGTAGCGATGTGTAAGTATTACATGGAATTCTGAGACTATGTAAACCATTTAGCAGATTTCAAGTATATACTGTAACATTATGTTGAACAAGCTTCTAACCATATAGGTCTCGTCTTGGATTAGCAGCCTAATTGCGTGTTATTCCTTTGTAAGAAAAGAAAAACTCGCAAAAACATTAGTTGACACCACGAAAAAAAAAAAACGATTCTCATCAAGAGGCGGTACTTCTGTTATTCGGCAAAGTGCGATCTACTGCTACAAGGATCAAGGAGGAAAACAGTAGAGCGTAAATGTAGTAGTAGTGGAGCTTAAGCTTTGCCTTTGATAAGCAGAGAGCGTAAATGTTGCCTTTGATAATTCTTAAAATTACATGTAGAAGAGGGCTTGATAAAATACCTCGCGAACTCCCTCATACCCATTTGGGCACAGTCTTTCCTTGCTTCCTGTTTGCAGTAGAAGTCCACATAAAACCAATGAGCTAATTCAACTTGGAAGCACATACGAACTTTATCTGATTTCTGAAAATTATTAACGAATACGATGGAAGTAGCGAATGAACAATACTCACAAACCTCTTCATCGGGAATGTTGGCAAGGAAACGGAAGGTTAGATCCTGGAGCACTTCATGAGGGATTCGAGGAGCACTTTGAGTTGTCTTCGTTGGGCTGACAGACCACAAAGAATAGGTTTCGGCAATAGGATTCGCCTGCTGGAAATGTTCTCTGCTGACACATTCCCAACAGGTTTCACTTACAAAAAGAAAAAAATAGTGAAGCTTCTATGATAAGAATTGGTAGCCTCATCCATAAAATCGCTACTAGTCGTGTACAAATGCAAAAGGTGATTCGTCATGCTCGACCAAAGCAAAAACCTACACTGTAGCTGCTATCGCGCATTCGTCGAGCATTCGATGTCGAAGGGCCCACTTCTTCCACAGTTCCTCCCTGATGTCGGTTCGTTCTTAATCCTGCACTGTTCATACTTTCATCTGCACTAGCCACTAACATAGGCACATTCTGAAAAAAAGAAGTATATTAACTAGCGATTACGTCAAGACAGTAAGATAACCAACTAATAGCCTAGTAAACACATAATACAAGTAAGCAAACATCTGAGCTTTGTGACTGAAATCGAATTGATTTAGTTTCAAAGCGTCATAGATAGCGAAAGGAAACTGGTTGTCATTGGCGAACGGGACGTGTTGTAATCCTAACCAACAAGATCAATGAACACTACACGATCGTCGCCGGCAACTAGCATGACAGAGATATTGCAGCGGTGGCAAAAACGTCATCAAAAAAAAAAAAAAAACCTTGCAGCGAGAGCCAGAATGACAACGAAAGTTTTTTGAAGGCTTTCTATCTCTCTGTTTGGATTAGACGTCTGCTCTCATCCTTACTAGGAAGGAGCTTAGCTATTTTTTGGAGAAAAAGGGCGCACTTGATTCTGCGATCCACTTGATTTCTTTCTAGGTTCTAATTTTTGTCTTGGAGCTATCGGTTCCGTCTTCGATTTCTGACCGTAGGTGGCGTGTTTTTTGGAGCTCGGTAATGGGTCTGGAGCGGACTTCCCCTAAAAAAGAACCAGCTGAAATGTTGACATGAGAGTGTTCATATTACACTAGCTTGTTGAAAAAAGTTCGGAACACTACATGATTCAACTGCTTTTCAACACTTTTCTTTTAACAGAAAGGCTCATTGAGCAGTCTCTACTTTCAAGCTTGAGTCAATCGACGCATTTATCACTTGTCATCACAATGTAGAACACCGAATTTGATGGCCCCAAGCATATCGACTCTACTGCTTGAATTAGTTACCAAACACCGAAAAATAAAGAGTTTTTCAATGTCTTGTATATTCCCACTAATCTAGTACAATGGCTGGCCCAATACTATAGAATTAGAAAGATACTGCTGAAAAATAAAGATTTTAAAACACACATTCATATAATCCCGAAAAAAAAGAATCAATATGATACTTTTCAAGTTTTTCGCCCCAAAATTTTCGAATGTACTACTTAATAAGGTGGAAAAAAGACGATAACCACAGCTTCCAGAAAAGCTTTTTTAATGGTAACTTGTTCATATATCGCTAATTAAGTGTACGGATGACATAGACAACATTAAATACACTGAGTTGGTCAAATTACCTGGGCCTTACTCAATGCAGCTAAGAGCTTCGTCGCAGGGGATTCCTCCTTTGGATGCGCTGGTGACGGTGCCGGTGATTTGCTGATACTGTCTGCGACCCGGCGTCTCGGATGTCGCTACAAACATGCTGATATCCACCATTTGAAAAGCAGAGCCCCACTTTCTCCACAAAATTGAGGAAAAAAATTGAGCCTGCTCGAACAAAGTGACTGATGACATAAGTGAAAACTCGCCAAACTACACATTGAATTGTTGCTTAGGGAACTTTTTGGATTGAGACACTTGATATATAACGGACAATGCGAGCCACAGGTGGGTCGCACCCGTTTTAACCCATTTTCTTCAGAAGAATTTCTCAAAAAACCTTTCCATAGAGGTTATTTCACACGCTGACTACGACATTCATATTCATTCCCTGCTGTAACGCAATAGTGTGGGTTTCCTGTGGACAAGCTGTAGATACTGCAAACGTATTTGATTCCACAACTTTGCAGAGCATTGTTATTCAACATGCTGAATATGATGATGACTTCAATTTTATGCCTTAGAGCATCTCTACTGGGTTACTGTAGCCATACTGTAGACACCGTTTTTTTAATACTTCGAAACCCAAAAGAAAGAGGTTATTCCACATGCTGATCAAGAATCTATCAATGTATGGTAGTACTCCACAATCCGACTGCATGGGAACCGTAACTCTACAGTAGCGCTGTTAAGTACAGAATGAATGCCATATTCGTGATGAGCAAGTGGGACAGACCCCTCTGCGGAGCTCGGCCAAAGTCTGACAAAGATGGCTACCTGCAGTTTCTACAGTATAAAGAGCACGCAAAACTGCAAAACAAAAACGTGCAAAGTCGTCAATGCCTTAGAATTTGTATGTTTTTTCATCAATCTTGGAAGCGAATCCAGCAATATTCTGGCAGTTCTGCCCCAGATATCCCAAAAAAACCTTCTCAAACTTTGCCTAGAGGGTTTTACCTGACGTGACAACAGGGAAATCGTATCCACTCTGTATCGTAGCTTCGTTCCTGGAGGGTTACGGTACGTACAAGAAAGGTCTTAAATTTTGTGCACGGGGTTTACTTGCAGTGTTGGTCACAAATATCGTATCCGTTGTGCCTAACCCCATTTTCCTGGTGATACGGTAAGAGATTTAGAAAAATGCCGAAAACACAGGGAACTGAGGTAGCCAAGCAAAATAACGATGACATTTGTGATCAGCATCTGAATTGACCCCTCAACGCAAAATTTGAGAGCAATAAGTAAGGTGCCGTACCTACAGTACACCTACTGTGACCATAAAAAGTGGTCACGGCACAAAACGACCGACATTCATATTCAGCATCTCAAATAACACCTCTAGACGAAATATGGGCAGTTTTTTTTTTGAAACTATGAGGCAGAACTAGCTGAGTAATGCCAAGAATTCCGATAAAGATCACGCGCAGGAAGACAAATCCATCCATACTTTATACATACTCAGATTCACTTCTGGATTTTCAATAATCGGAAAACGGAGTTTAAGAACCAATAGTCCTCGCAAAAAACAATGAATAGCTTACCTTCTTATTAGTACTTGTGCCAGTGTTTTCCATGTTGATTTTTTTCACAGTAAAGTCTGAAAAAAAGGGAACACTTCAATAACAAAGGTAAAACTTGTATGTAGATAGGCAGCAATATTTTCTAACGGCGATGGGTATGCAATGTTGGAGATGAGACAAAACAAATGGGAGCTAGATAGTGCTGATATGCCGAAATGGTAGCTATTGCTTACCGTTTGCTTTTGAGTTGATAAAAGCAGAATAAGGCACAGGAAGGGGGCAGATCAATATTAGCATCTTGCTGGTATCACATTTATCCCTTACACAGTTCCACCGACAAGCACAGTGCTTTCAGTGGAGCCAGATGGATGAAATGTAGAGGATGTAGGGCAACTGCTCTCTCTCTCTCTCTCTCTCTCTCTCTCTCTCTCTCTCTCTCTCTCTCTCTGGTGAATGAGGGCTAGGAACGCAGCCCGAACGGCGTAATGCTTCGGGTAGAAACGCTAGCAACAACGCTTCCCAGTTGCTGCCATTCTCCCCTCCATTGCTGCTACAAGGAGCAGCAATGAAGGGGAGAATGGCATGGGGTTAAGGATGCCTGTATGCGAGTTTACTCCGTATTTCTACTATAACGTCAGCATTCTTTGGATCAGGTGTCTCAGTGAAGTACAAAGATGAATGATCGCATGTCGAACATGAGCCACAACATTGAAATAGGAGGTTAGATTGCAGCAATACTCCATGTGGAGTATAGCATCATGTGTCGAAGTCGCTGGCGACGCGAACCTCAGAGGATTTGATTTGGGTTCACCAACAAAACAGTATTCCAGCGTTGAAAAAGGATCTTATTGTGCAGGGAAACTAGAGAAGGAAATAAGCACGTGACTAGCTCCATTTAAAACGGAGGTTTTTACAAACCTTACCTTCTCAAGACGAAGAGACCTTGCGTTTCGGCAAAATGACTTAGTGTCAAGAACGAGTAAACACAATCCTGAAACATAAAGCGTATGAGTGAAGACCTCAAAAAAAAGCAAAGTTCTGAAGAAAGTAGCCCGCTATCATGGCTCAGCGCAAATTAAATCTGGTGATACTGGCAGCAAAAAATGCAGCAGGAAACTTCTTTGCTGACTAAACATTGTTTCAATCCGTTGCTTCGTCACTTCAAAGCGAGAACTAATAATTTTATAAAGGGAGCACTACTCTACGAATGAATAGAGGATTACACATGCGAGAAACCAAGGACTGACTTTCAGGATCTGTCATGATTATAGTGAGCAGTGTGTGCACTCACGGTCAAAACACAAGGACAGTGATTAATTCGAAAAGTCGGGGGAATGTTAGCACTCTCCGCTGTTCTGCAGGCTTCATTCAGCTCTTACTTTGTGCACGAGATGGCCAATTTGATAAGGAAGAAGTCTCCGCTATTTCCTTAATTTTACGTAAATCCTTTGGCGCGCATATTTATATTTCACGGCAATTTGCAAATTACTATCTACGGTGATTTTTTTTGCAATTTACGTTTTGCTAAAAGTGGTCTGAATTTTGTGACAAAATCGTGAATAACGGCAGGAAGGGAATATCGCTATGGTGCCTACGCTAAGGGTACAAATATGCATGATTTGTTTTTTTTTTTCTCTTACCAAATTCATTTTCGAGGCTTGTAGAGAGCATCTGCGGGGGCCGTGGAGAATGAAGGAGCATAAAATACCACTAGAATGCCAACGGCCACATTTTTGGCTCTTTTCCTAACGATGTTAAGCTACGGCAGGGTTGCGAGCTGTCCGCCAAGCCTGTATCGTCCGCCACGAACTTTCGTTTGGTTTTTCTTACTTCAACTACGTTGGCGCTATAGTCCACGTGGAGTATAGCACCCTGCGTCGCCGCCGGCGGCGACAGCGGCCGCCGATCGACAATGTTGACAACATCGACGACCGACCCGGCTGTCGGTTCTCAAAGTTCACAATCGATAGTCACCGTTGTCACAGTCGCCGACATTAGCGACGGTCGGTCACCAAGGTTGGCTATCGCCCGTCGCAACACTCCTCCCGCAATTGACACCGGCGACCAAGGGTGCCATACTCCAAGTGCACTATAGCGCAAGTGTACAGCGTTATGTAGTGCGCAGTTTTTTTTTTCTGATCAAGCTCTCATGAACCTATTCATAATGCTAATAAACAAAGATGATTAAGTGCCAGAAATAATCCTTTCCTTGTTTGAGCCACAAATTCGACTTCATCAGATAATCCTAGAGGATACAAGGTGCCCTATACAGTGACTTTCTGGGACACCGATGTAACAAGTGAGCGCTTCATCTTCACGGACTCCTCTGCTACCAATTTATCGGCCGTGGAGGAATGGATAGCTTGATCGGCATGAAAACAGGTGGAACCAGCGACCATGTTGCCCCTAGAAGTATTGATCAGATCAGAGAGAATTTTCTAAATAATAATAATAATATACCAGCCTGATCGCCTAGTTGACGCCAGACTCTTGAGCTTCTTTTGGTGCTCGCTTCGCTTGCTCTGCTGTCAAGCGACATGTTCTCCACTTTGCGCGGGTCATTTCTCAACATTGCACCACTCGTTTTTTGCATCTTCCCAGCACCCGACCAAAACCACCCATCCCATAGTTGTAGTCCCGTCAGATGATGTCTTTCCTATGTATTTGGGCGCTAGGTCGCATATCACCCATTTTGGAACTCTCCTCGGCATTGTTTTCGCTAATTGCCACTATCGCTTCCTATGAGCTTTTTTCTGTATCATCCTCATTCCAAAGCGCTGGCGCAGCCCTCACCTATCAGTGTAACCGTCGAGTGACGTCTTCCACAATACCGAGCGCCGGCGCACATATCACATACCGGTGGAACCGTTACTCAGCATCTTCACCACTTCCCGGCTCAGACGCAGCTATCACTGCGGACATATCCAGCGATGGCTTTCCTGCCACTGAATGTTTTCATATACGTAGGTCAATTTGTGCTGGGAGCGTGTATCAGTCTCGCGTCAGACCCAAAAGCATCCCATTTGCGGGAATTTTCCATAAAGACCGATTAGCGTGGCATAAATATCCTCAGTGAAAAAAGAACGTGCACCTGACACGAGGCCGCATACGTGTGCATGTTTATATCCAGACCTACTTTAGCATTTAACACACTGACAACATTACACGTCTTTCGTTTTGAGCCACTTCGGACCAGATTGGGCTTGTACTTTATTTTCATTGGGTTAGGTGTAAAAAGGGTGTATTCTATGCGCATTGGTTATCAGGAAAACTCAGGATAAATGAGGATATTTTGCAGCCTTGGTTTGTAGGTTACTCCTGTGTTCGAAAGTGCGAAGTCCTGTAGTGGTATTCATGAAAATTCACGGGAAGGTAGTGATCTACCCGTCGTTCTGAACCGGGAAACTTTTCTCCATAAAAATGGGTGCACTTTATCGGGATTACTCGGCACTGTCAAAGATAACAGATGGTATCTAACACATCAAGATAAACAAACTTTTGTCTGGAAAATCCGTCCAGTCTGGATGAGCGGGGAGCTATGACCCTCCCCGGGAACATTCATGAATCTGGCAACTGGCGTTGCGTGCGGGGGTGTTAAGTACCGGTTAATTTGTCCGAGTAGACGTATGGTTTCTTACTGACGATTCTTGCGAAATTCTGTTATAACAGTATCTCTGTAGGCTACCGATTTTGCGAATGCGAACAGTTCTGAGTTTGGAAAGCTCGCTATTGGGTCATCATTTACTATAGTGCGTTTCACCGAAGTCCATTGTTGGAGGGACGCCAGGGCTGGGATTCATGGGATTCATGAAACGGTAACCATGCAAACCAACGATGGCTAGCGTGATTGGTTGTCGCATAGACGGACTACGTAACGTTGAGAGACGCAGGATGCAAAAGTTGGTTTTGCAGTAGGAATAGGAACCTGGGTGTAACTTAATGAGGAATTTTAGCCGTTTTACACATATCTACATATTTCTGTTACCTACCCAAGTCATTCGTAACCGCTCCTTATCCCACACCTTGAAGATATCAGTCACGCTACAGGCTTCGCAATTGCAAAATTTGTTTCCGCATCATCTTGGACATTTTTATAACTTCAGAAAAAAGTTATATCCGCATATCACAGCGATTCAACAGCTGTACGTTGAGCAAGGGTGCAGCATGCAGGCGCTTTTTCTCATAAGCAGTGTTTGCTCAGCGATTTCGCGTTGAAAGACTCGTTCTGATCTTAAACGCTTTCGTACTAGCTCCAGATGAACTGTGAGAGCTACAGTGGTTTCCAGACACTCCATGTGTTGCACTCAATAATAGTCGGGGACCTTGCCAAGCCAATAATAGTCGGGGACCTTGCCAAGGTCACACGCTCTTTTGCCGAGCTGGGTCACCCTGGCAAGTTTCGGCATGGATTTTCGGTGTGCGTCACCTACCAAACAAGGTCTCATTCT
Organism: Ancylostoma ceylanicum; assembly: GCA_000688135.1. NCBI lineage: Eukaryota > Metazoa > Nematoda > Chromadorea > Rhabditida > Ancylostomatidae > Ancylostoma > Ancylostoma ceylanicum. The sequence continues at coordinate 150,950 of JARK01001395.1, read as the reverse complement.
TCTCCCTACTTCATTTGTTACTATATTTTCTTACTTATTCGGCTTGCACACGAGTACTATTATTTTTTCACTTTTTTTGAATAAAATAAAATAAAAAAATTGCTGATATTTTATCTTATTTGAAATAAACTGCTGATAAACTGTAATTGGTATCTTTTAATTCCTGCTCTTTGCCCTATTTTTGATGCTTGCCTTCAGTCTCCAGTTTTTAGCTTTTAGTTGTTGGGTAATAATATTGGCTCTATCTTGTTCGCAATTCATGCCTTCTTTCTTTCCTAGTTCGGATTTCTTGGGGAGGGTGGCCAATGATGCCCTATGGATAGACGCCAATTCCTGGGCATCCACTGTTCAAGATTCTCTAAATTTTCAGAAGCTAACCTTTTCGTTCTTATCAGTATTTGGTAAGCATTTATTATTATTCATTGAACTTTAGGATTAAATTTTCCATAATCTGTCACGTACGTGTGGCTAAATAGATATCTGGATTTTTAGAATTCCGGCTTTCCGGGCTGCTTCACAGAACGATGTTCCACCTTTTTCTCTATTCCCCACTAAAAATTTCTCTATTTTTTCTTTTTCTTTTTCTCTATTCCCCACTAAAAAGATCTTTACCTCGGGAATTGAGAGGGGTGCTCATTTGAAGGGTAGGGGTAAATCTCAGAACCTTTCGCAGAAGGCATACATTTAGTCTCATAAATGTAGACGCAAGCTCAAAATAGAGAAATCTCATGATATTTACGTACATCTGCTTCCACATCCGGACTTTGATCTCCTTGAAAGGGTTAAAGATAAGCCTTCCGCTTGACTCCATGTATGTAAGCTAGCGATGTTTTTTGTATGAGCCGTATGCCCTCAGTACGCATGTTTACATTTCGGAGTTGAATACCTCAGATTTAATTTCTGCTTCCCTCTTCTTTTCTACCCTTTTTAGGATTTGTTATACGGAGATCGTCGAACTTTCTAGTCTTGTGTAGATACCACTTCACTTCATATATTTATTTTATGTATGCAGTATGTCCTGTGCCTTTCAAGCCGTGAAAGGTGGCGCAGCTAAGCTCAACACCGGGTTCTACATACCCCTAGTGGGTCTGGGTACTTACAAGATCACCGGAGATCAGGTGAGTTTCTTCTCATCGAACCGACTGACAATGGGTAGAATTATCAGCGCCTTTATCTGTGTAGGTGAAACAGGCCGTGGACGCAGCCTTATCGTGTGGCTATCGAATGTTCGACACTGCGAAGTATTACGTGAATGAGCCTGAACTAGGAGCTGCTCTCGAGGTACATACAAATTCTGGTCAGCTGTTAAAACTACTCGGTTTTTTTCGTAACGTTTAGAAGCGTATCTTTCCCTTGTAATATCTTGGAGAAGGGAGAGATTAGTCTCCGCAATCTTCCTTCATCGCTCGACAGACTTCGCTTGGATCTATGCTTTCAACGGAAAAAAAGCTGTTGAACATTTCCGAGCTGATTCCATGCTACGAAATTCCGAGTGAAGTTCACCTGTATATAAAGATTGCTTGTAAGGAGGATTTGAACTACTACCACTTTAGGACACATTATGGCAGCACGAAAGCGAATTTTCAGCGACTAACCACTAATTAGGTGGTAGGGTCATAGCAGTAAAACCTTCGTTGAAATTTTTTCGGCAGCCGTAGCGGTGGAGAACCACTTCCTTTGAGAATTGATAGAATAGTTTCGTCAATAAAATGAGATCCCCTAAGAAATCTTGTTCTAGTGTTGGATATTGAATAATCCCGCAAATTCTGCGAGATTTTCCAGACTAAAAGGCTATGGATGTAAGCGACAAATGGAAGCATAGCTGGCGCCTGCTCGGTATATCCGAATATGAATGGGAGTGATAGTGACCAAGATGATGAGGCTATGACTGTAATATTGGGTTGGGCAATAAGTTTGTGCGGTTTTTTCACCTTGATTTTTACTCGGAATCAAACTTTATTTGATTGCGTGTCAGCTACTATTTTGTAGCTCTTGATTTACTCTTTGCAAATATTCTAACCTATTACCTCAATTCTCGCCACCCCTCAATTTCTACCGTCTGGAATGTGAATACACCATTTCGACTTGGACGACAACCTCCAGCCATCCCTGCTTTTTTACTTTTGTCGTGGATCGAATGCAACCTAAAAGACAACAGATATCAACAACATGTAAAGAGAAGCCATTAATGTTGAAAAGACGGCTCGGTAATGTATGCTTGTCCCTCACAGGGTTTTTTTTTTAGCCCAGAGGATGTCTCCCTGTTAAATGTGGAGTTTGATGAACAGTTAGATGTGTAACCGCCAGGTTTTGCTCTAGATGTAAAGAAGAACCACTAGGAATGTTAAATTTCAGCGATATCTAGGTTTAACTGACTCAGTTCGCAAAAAAACCTTTGAGGGCTTAGTACGAGGTGACCACTCACATTGAGAAGACGCGTCGCCTCTGGGTAATTTCCACTAGAACGGTATCCGACAGTCTAGAATAAAAGGTAGTTTCACTCATACAACCTCCACAGGTCTGAGACAGCCTCAAACCACTTAATTTGGTTATTTTTTTGGGCAATTCCTAGAGTTCTACTGAGAAATTGTAGTTGAGAGTCACAAATTGGTTCGTTCCAAACAATGTGGCCTTTCATGGAAAGGAAACAGGGGAGCTGCTCCGTCTCTGATAGCGTTAATAGTGGAGGAAAGGGGCTACATAAATAACTTGTTGCGACTTGTTGTTCGTGAAAAGCAGTACTTCTAGTGCTCCTGAAAAGCCGCACGAACTTATTGCCCAACCCAATACATCCAACGTGCTTCAGAATGGTGGGGCTCCTGAATTCGGGTTCGCCGAAGGTTCGTATTGAAAGCACCGCTTCACAATAGAATCGTCCTTGAGATTTTCAAATGAGAAAAAAAAACTCCACGGAGATCACAACAGCGTGTTGGGATTTTCCATCAGACAAGACGTGTCAGGTGTACTTTGGAGCAAGTAAAAGCTGAATATTTCAATTGGTAGTCTAAGTAAATTCACAAGAAGTAAATATCCCAAGAAAAGATAGCCTATCTTCCCTTCTTGTCTTCCCTCCACAGCTGTGTTCCCCTCTTCTTGAACAGTCAAATTCTCGACTTGTCTGCAATAGATTACATGATGATTCAATACGTTCAATACTTTTTTCGGTTGTAAGTATAGTGCAAGGACGATGGGTTAGCTCATAGTAAAATCATAATAATGAACTGCACGAAAGATTACTCGCGAGATGGTATTTCTTAGAAGTCGTTTAGCTGCGGAGCGTGGGACATCTTGGTGGAGTAACAACAATAATATTGGAGCTCAACCCAGGGGGTGGTGAGGGGAGGTAATACACTGATAAAAATGCTACCGCTAATGATTCATTACCAACTTTTTGTTGGGAAAAGTCTCAAAAACTCCGTGAGAGAGATAGAGTAACTTCAAGGTAAATCAAATTGCTATGGAGTAAACAGCTGAAGGCTTCCAAGACGTGAACGTGAAAAATCGGCCAGTGAAGGTGCCCTCATAGCAAACTGTAGCATAAAAATATTACAGCTACTAATGCGTATGTCTCGATGATTGTAACTGAGTAATACGTAGATGTTTCAGGAACTTCTCCCTAAATATAGTCTCAAGCGTGAGGATATCTTTCTCACAACGAAATTCTTCCCCGATCCCAATGATCCTGCGGCTGGTGCTCGGAAACTTGTGAAGGAGTCACTAGAAAGACTAAAAACGAAGTGTGTTCGAATATTCGTGACTTCTTCTTACCATTTTTAGGATCTGCCCAGCTATGCGTTTTCAGTTACATCGATATGGTGCTGATCCACTATCCGAAGGCTTCCGAGCTCGATGAAAAGGATGAAAGGAATCCGCTCCATCGGAAATTGACTTATATAGAGCTGGAAAAGCTGAAAGGTACTGTTGTGATAACAAATTCTTCTGTCCACTGAGTCACTCCCTCAAAAATCTTCCACCTCTATCGGTGCGCGAAACGCAGTCAAAGGCGGCTTCACCAGCGCGTCAAATTTGTTTCCAACGAATGCAATCTTTTCAAACTTCTAAGTCCATGAAAGGAAACGATGTGAGGTCATTTCTCATTTATTATTCGAAACCAACGATTACAAAAGGAATAAGCGACACTGGAAATGAGGGGATGAGTCGCGCTCAAACTAGTCAGCTCCCGCCTCACTTGAAGCCAGTGGCTACAATTACACAGGATATTGACAGAGGAGTTCAGGATAGCCAGCTATTGCCAGCTACCATTCTTCCTGGCATACATCCAGGATGCAGGTGTAATGGGTTTCTAACACTTGTTATAGCCTTATTGTTAGCACCATTATGGGTGATGTTCGAAACTATTGCAGAGTGAGATTTTGTATGTCACTCTTCCTCAAGAGAAATTTTCTCAGTGGTGATTTTTCCTCGAGAGAAATTTTCTCAGTGGTGATTTACTCAAACGTAATACATATCCTCCCTTTCCATTTGCTTTTACTCTCCTATGCACCAAAATACGGTTAACTAGAGATGGTTTGGATTACCCGTCTCTACAAAGTCTGCTACGTCGGTGTGGTGACGAGGTGGGAAGAGTTGCCCAATCGTTGTTGGAGACACATCCATAAATTCTTCCCGATGGTATAAATAAATTGTCACAATGATGTGAGGAACATGTTGGAAGCGTGACTATTTCGTGGAAAAAGCCATTTGCATATGCGGTTGAAGCCTGTATCTTAAAATATCCGATTTGCTTAGCGAGATTCCTTTTCTCACCAACTTCTCCGGATAATTTTCCCCTACCCTTCGCACCCTGCTAAAACCTTCACTATAGAAATTGTTCTTTGTTAATAGAACATTAGTAACCCTTCGTTTTTCAGATGAGGGCTTGATCAGGTCTGTTGGAGTGTCGAATTATGAATCACGCCATATCGAGGAGATCAAAAGCTATGGAAAGGTAGAAATCTCTGACCAATTGTCGTATCAAATAAAATAAAGTAATATATACATACACGTGCAAGGCGTGCTTTCGAATTTCAATAATAACCACGAAGACGCATTACTAATAAGATGTGCGGTCGTAACAGATCTTGGGCTGAAAATGAATAATTCTTAGCGGTCTTGATGAAATCTTCCTGCATGAAAACACTGTTGTTCTATGGGCCTCTAGCACCAGCCGACGCGAAGGGGGGGGGGTATGACGGGGAGGGGCAAGAGGCGACTTTTCGAAAATGCTTCGTGATATAGATAAAATTTCCTCAAGGGTTATTGTTAACCGTCGGTATATTCACTTTAAATTATTCGAATGATTGGAATTGAGATCTCATAAAATTTTTCACCCGTGTTTTATGCCCTTGTACGCTCTCTTCTTGGACTGGATGCATCATTGAGGCTACGCTGGGTAAACATGCTGATGGTTGTGGTAACGATGGGTAAGCTTGCGTGATGTTAATATGCTTACCCTGGGTAATCTCAATGATGCATGCAGCTCTTATCGAACCATCGGCTCGACAAAATTCCACTAAAATTGCTGTTTTCGAAAATGTGTCAACACCATATTTTATTTGTTTCAGTCGATGCCCTGCGCCAACCAAGTAGAATATCATCCTCACTTCACTCGAGATGAGCTGAAGGATTACTGCAAGAAGGAGGGAATTTTTTTCCAGGTTTGTTTCTGCTGACTTGAGGGGCGTTTTGATCTGGCGCTTACTGGTTTAATAGGATACTACATCTATAAAGACCTAGAGCGAGATCGTGTCATAAAAAATTGAAATCCTCTTGAAATAACACTATTTGGATTAAGTTTTCCAAAAGTTGGTCTATGTACGTATTGTCTGTGGCTGTTTTTCTTTCTCTTTGACGTCATGAAGATAGGGAGACTGTAGCAGCACAAGCCCTATCTCCTGAAGTCGGAGACGGGGATGCCATTAGGCTATTTATTTACTTATTTATTTACTCAACTACGCACACAGAGTAGTCTATTATGTGGTTGGATATCATGTTTCTGGAGCAGACTCAAGACTTCAATCTGTATCTGCGTTTAGGCCTTCTCATCACTTGCCCGTCAACAGCCAGAGCTAATAGAGGATCCAGCTGTTGTAGCGCTGGCGAAGAAGCATAACGTCTCAGTTCCGGTAAGCATTTGGAAACTCCAAGAAGCATTTCATTCACGTATTAAACTAGCTCTCTTTCAGTTAGTGCTGCTTTCGTGGGCTCTTAGCCAAGGCGTTGGGATTGTGCCGAAATCCGCAACACCCCAACGAATTATTGACAACTTAGAGGTTAGTACGGTTACTGCTGGAGTTCTAGATATAGTTCTCATTCAGAACACCTCATATTTCAAGATATTGCAAAACAAACGCATTTTAAACACGTAGAAATCAATTTCATACGAGGGACATTGTTTGGAAGTAAATCGTACCAGCTGGTTAACCCTTTGTTTCAAAACAGACAGATTTGGAAGCGTTCTGCACTTCTGAAAATTCTTTACAAGGGATTGCATTTAACAAATTTATATCATCCTTGAGGGCAGCAGCGATGGAAATGTTTGTGTCCGAGATCCTGACCGTGACCAGGTTGCGTTATAAAGTCCAAGTGCTATTGTATTCAGGTCACCGCTTATTTATTTGGCCCCATTTTTGAAGTTTTTTGAAGCCTTCACTTTAATCATAAAATTGTTAATGGGGAAACCGATTTTCTCAGAATTAATGCAGCACCTGGTGAGCGTCATTTCCTACTAAGAATCTCACAATAATTCCACTAACACGAGTGGAATGGTGTAGGAGAGAATGCGTTTGATGGGATCGGTTGGAAATTGATGTAAACTCAAACCACTTTTGGAATTTTTTTCAATGAACGGTGCTCAATTAACAATCTGCGTGGCAAATCTGCGTGGTTCGGTTTTCATATCAGAATAAGTTTCATAAGGAAGCGGTAAGAAGCACGAATAGATGGGACATGTTATATGGAGAGAGGATGGTCGATGTAACTCGTCCGCTCTCGGTGAACTCTACCGGTTGCAGTCAAGCTCCACTCGTCCCGGCATTATTAGAATGTTGACGAATGAAAATCGAATAAAATTGATTTTGTTAACAATTCAAAGGTCTATCCAAAAAATCGAACACTCCTCTTTCGTAAACATTTCAATTTGTCGACTTGTTCAAGATCGAATATTCGGATATCGGATGCATCCAATACATTATTCGATAAACACAACAAGTCTTATCCTCGTCATTTGCAGTAGTCTGGACCAGTCGCGAACAATTCCATCAACTAAGCTTCGGTATTTTATTTTAAAAAAATGACGATGATAGCAGTTCTGTGATGAAGTAAAAGCGCTTTTGAATAGCTGCATTTGCTTACCTAAGGTGTAAATGAAATCAGTTCATAGAATTCGTCTTCCTTCCTATATTTACAAAATGAGGTGAGGAAACTGCTTCGATCATGTCATGACCATGATGCATCCGATACTTTTTCAGGTGACGAATCTAACGCTGGACAAGGATGAGATCGAGTCTCTGCACAAACTAAATCGCGACCAACATTACATTCGCTGTTACGGGTGGCGTGTGACATAATTCGGACATTTTTTGCATAATATTTTACGGATATTGTCATTCTCACTACGATACTATGCAATGAAATCTTTTTTTCAACTGAGTTCTCCTTCCATTTCAGTTGCAGTGGTGTCCAGTTGCTGTTCCATTCACTCATTTCTATTCCTTTTCAGCATATGTGAACATTTTTATCGTGCTTCAAAGAGTAGTAGTTTCCTGGAGTTTTGCTTCATTTGTGGCTTTTGCAGAGCACAAGCAGATTTTCGGGCTCAGTACTCAATGTGAATGGCCAGCGTTGTGTATAGTAAATTTCAGGAAATGAACATTAGTGGCGGCTCCTACAAGTTACGTACTGGACACGAAATCCCATTGGTCGGCCTTGGCACCTATAAAATCAATGGAGAGTTGGTTCGTATTTCTATAACATAAAACAAAAGAATCTTGCTCTGGTAATTTTACCTGCGAGAACACAGCTGGTCTCTCCTCACCAAATTTTTGTCGTATGTGAACAGAAATGAAGCGGTGAATTTTTGAGCGGTAAGTTCTTCATAAGGAGTTGTCTACATGAAAAGGATGAAACGTGCTGCAATGAATGCAGCAAGTAACAAGGGAAATAGACTATGTAGAGGCGAACATACGCACAGAGGCTAGGCATTCACGCTCAGCCTTCTCCGAACAATCTGAGGAGGTAAAATTCTCAAAGAGGAAACAAAAGAAGATTTTGTTTTGAAACCTCGCCATGTCGGCTAAGGTGTGTCGGGACCACTTTGGAGTGCTAATCTGATACTTGTCTTTACTCTTTCCACGTCTACTAATACACTTCTAAATGTGTCAGCTTACTTTGCAGCGGCGCTTGTTAAATTGGTAGTGTAGTTAGCATCATTTCAAATTGAGGCAGGCTAGCTATCTAGCTTAATGCAGGGGATCACATGAGATACGTTCCCCAGCTGCATTGCGCCGGCTGCGAGGGGCTAGAGCCTAGACAGGGGGAGGCTGGGTGAAGGCAGTACAGGGACCCGTTAGAGATCGGAGACGCAGAGAGCGAGAGGACTGACGGTGCGCGGCCGGCTCCGGTCTTTGTTGGGGAACGTATCTCGTGCAACCAATGCAGGGAGCGTCGATGGCGGTGGCTTTCCAAGGCGCGACCGCGCCGCTCGAGGAGGAATCCTATCCGGGACAACAAACTATGGGGCTTTCTTGATAGTTAGTTTTCTTATTAGTTAACATCAAGTATGATGAAAAACTATCAAGAAAATCAGATTCGCAACTGCAGCGACGATTCAGCGAAGCATGCTTTTCGAGGCCGCAGAAAGGCCACATTTATCGACGCTCACTGTAGCTGACCCTTGAGAAACCATAGACTTTTGGAACAAGTTTAGTTACAATTGAAGGTTTGGAAGAGCAACTATAGTTGCAACGCATTTTTCACAACACTCGCTTCACATATCACTTGAATCGGACAATGCTGTGAGCATGAGTACATATACAGTGGCGGCCACATATTTAGCACGCCCACGATTTTGGCAGACAGAATTTTTTTGCATTTCTCAGCCTTATGATGAGCAATCAAAACCAAGTTCGAGTATGTGTTGAGGCACTATGAGGGCTTCCTTCCTGTTGCTTACCATGGGCACAGAGTCCGTTCAAACTGGATTAAAAAAATAAAAGTTCAATTTCGTCAGTTTTCCTGAATTCTGTGTAAAATTCGTGTATCTCGCTATGGAAGGAAATAAAGTGGTGATTCAGATTGAGCATGTTTCCCTTCAACATTTTCCTATAAACACTTTTACTGGACTCTACATACCGGCTGGACCCAGAGACAGAAACAAACTTGTCAATTTCGTCAAAAATTTCATTTTTATGAATCTTGCTGATAAAGCAAGCCCCGGGATCTTCCTTTTAGTATCTGGTTGTCTGTTAGCAACACAAATCGGGAAAAAATCCGCGGCTGGAAATGCCTGGTTTATCCTTGGAATTGCCGCGAATCCTTTTTTCACCATTTTTTCACTCATGTTGATTATTTTCGATCTCCCCTTAGGTGAGAAACTGCTCATCAAAACTACTATAGCAAAACACGCAATCATATCGAGTATAAAATCACATTTTACCCAGATCCAATAAAGTCATCTAGGAGAGAAGCTGAAACATTTCCAAAAGCACTGCATTTTTAGCTCTCAATGCGTGCAATCCCATCCAGAAGCATTACCCGGAGCAACAAAGTTGAGGCGGGTAGGAGAATACGATGCCCTATCGCCACCTCAAATATTGTCCTGATAGCTCATTCGAGTACTGAAATACAGATTTTATATTTTCGTCAGTTGATCGCCCAAAATTGGCAGCGTGCTAAATATGTGGCCGCCACTGTATTTAGTATACTTTGGAATATTCGAAAATTTTTATCGAATAATCGAATTTCGAATTTATTCGATTTTTAATTTTTTCGAATAATGGAATTTCGAATTTATTCGATTTTTCCATTTTTTCGAATAATCGAATTTCGAATTTATTCGATTTTTCCATTTTTTCGAATAANGGCGGGTAGGAGAATACGATGCCCTATCGCCACCTCAAATATTGTCCTGATAGCTCATTCGAGTACTGAAATACAGATTTTATATTTTCGTCAGTTGATCGCCCAAAATTGGCAGCGTGCTAAATATGTGGCCGCCACTGTATTTAGTATACTTTGGAATATTCGAAAATTTTTATCGAATAATCGAATTTCGAATTTATTCGATTTTTAATTTTTTCGAATAATGGAATTTCGAATTTATTCGATTTTTCCATTTTTTCGAATAATCGAATTTCGAATTTATTCGATTTTTCATTTTTTCGAATAATCGAATTTCGAATATATTCGATTTTCCACTTTTACCGAATAATCGAATTTCGAATTTATTCGAATTTTCATTTTTTCGATTAATCGAATTTCGAATATATTCGATTCGTCATCAATTTCGGATTTTCGAATTTATTCGGTTTCTCAAACTTCGAATAATCGAATAAATTTGAAGGTTTGTTTCGTTTTCATCCGATTACTTGAGCAGTTTGACTATTTCGGAAAGCGGGGAGTGTCCGATGACCTTAGAATTTGAATTCATGGTGGTGAAGATTTCTTCTACTATGATAGACGCTCTGCAAGTATGTTTGACTTCAATNTTTTTTCGAATAATCGAATTTCGAATATATTCGATTTTCCACTTTTACCGAATAATCGAATTTCGAATTTATTCGAATTTTCATTTTTTCGATTAATCGAATTTCGAATATATTCGATTCGTCATCAATTTCGGATTTTCGAATTTATTCGGTTTCTCAAACTTCGAATAATCGAATAAATTTGAAGGTTTGTTTCGTTTTCATCCGATTACTTGAGCAGTTTGACTATTTCGGAAAGCGGGGAGTGTCCGATGACCTTAGAATTTGAATTCATGGTGGTGAAGATTTCTTCTACTATGATAGACGCTCTGCAAGTATGTTTGACTTCAATCATGACATTCTCAAAACTCAAAGATACGAAGAAATATACCAGCTGAATTAGTGCTCTAGAGACTCTAGTTGCAATATGGCACCAAATCTTAACGGCAGGGTCTCATCAACATGGTCTTCATGTGTCTCTTGCTTGAAAAGTTCCATACGATGACAGTGACCTCAAAGCTTTTCACTTCATAAGTCGTTCTCGAGGCTTATGTAGGAAATCACAACAGCAACACCTCCTTGTTGCCGCATGGAGGTCCTTT
>JARK01001395.1:117432-139409 GCA_000688135.1 Ancylostoma ceylanicum | reverse complement strand
TTAACGAATGAGTAACATTATGAAGAGCTTCGAAAATCAGATACACTGCTGATCATTCGTCCTCTGCGGACCATCCAATATTACAGAGAAAAGCCTGGCAGCTTGGAAAGCAGAACTGTGCGGACACAAAATTCCCTCGAATATTCGAAGTTATTCGATTATTCGAGAGAAAGCCGAATCGATTTTCGAATAAGTTCGAAAGCAGACTCATTTCGAATATTCGAATTTCGAATAAATTCGAAAATTGACTTTTTTCGAATATTCGAATTTCGAATAAATTCGAAAATAGACTTTTTTCGAATATTCGAATTTCGAATAAATTCGAAAATAGACTTTTTTCGAATATTCGAATTTCGAATAAATTCGAGAATTGACTTTTTTCGATTATTCGAATTTGGAATAAATTCGAAAATAGACATTTTTCGAATATTCGAATTTCGAATAAATTCGAAAATGGACCTTTTTCGAATATTCGAATTTCGAATAAATTCGAAAATGGACCTTTTTCGGATATTCGAATTTCGAATAAATTCGAAAATGGACTTTTTTCGAATGGTCGAATTTCGAATTATTCGAATTCGAATGTTTATTCGAATTTTTTATTCGAATACGTTATTCGGTCCAAAGTATAGTATTTAGCACACCCACGATTTTGGCCGACAGAATTTTTTTTTGCATTTCTCAGCCTTATGATGAGCAATCAAAACCAAGTTTGAGTATGTGTTGAGGCACTATAAGGGCTTCCTTCCTGTTGCTTACCATGGGCACAGAATCCGTTCAAACCGGATTAAAAAAATGAAAGTTCAATTTCGTCAGTTTTCCTGAATTCTGTGTAAAATTCGTGTATCTCGCTATGGAAGGAAATGAAGTGGTGATTCAGATTGAGCATGTTTCCCTTCAACATTTCCCTATAAACGCTTTTACCGGACTTTACGCACTGGCTGGAGCCAGAGACAGAAACAAACTTGTCAATTTCGTCAAAAATTTCATTTTTATGAATCTTGCTAATAAGGCAAGCCCCGAAATCTTCCTTTTAGTATCTGATTGTCTGTTAGCAACACAAATCGGGAGAAAGCCCGCGGCTGGAAATGCCTGGTTTATCCTTGGAATCGCCGCGAATCCTTTTTTCACCATTTTTTCACTCATGTTGATTATTTTCGATCTCCGCTTAGGTGACAAACTGCTCATCAAAACTACTAAAGCAAAACACGCAATTATATCGAGTATAAAATCACATTTTACCCAGATCCAATAAAGTCATCTACGAGAGAAGCTGAAACATTTCCAAAAGCACTGCATTTCTAGCTCTCAGTGCATGCAATCCCATCCAGAAGCATTTCTCGGAGCAACAAATTTGAGGCGGGAAGGAGAATACTATGCCTTATCACATTCTCGAGTATTGTCCTGATAGCTCATTCCAATCCTGAGATACAGATTTTATATTTTCTTCAGTTGATCGCCCTAAATTGGCAGCGTGCTAAATATGTGGCCGCCACTGTAGGTCTCCTAACTTTACAAAATCATACCTAGTGATCTGAAGACCACCTAAATATACCTTCTGGGTGCAATTTGGTCGGAAAAAGTGGATAAGATTAATATTGTGAGGGAATTTGCTTCCAATCAGATCAAATATTATCTCGTCGATTAAGAATGAATTTCAACGATGTACTATATAAGTTTCCTCTTATTGATTGTGTTGCCAAGAGCAGGGGACGGCATTTCTCGTGTGGCTGCGCCATTTTCTGCGCTGCCATTAAAAGCGTCTCCTTTTGTGGAGTTCATATTTCTTCCTCTTTCCTAGCTAGCCATCGTATTTTCAGTTTCCTCTCAGTCTACTTCCGTCCACGGTGATATTCATAGCTGATTCGGCGTCTGAATTGTCGTCACTTCTTAACACGTGAACGCCATATTGTCAGCATTAGTCGATCAAAGAGTGGACGCGTCGTATGTGAAGACATTAGCCGACTGCTACCGTAAATGCTCTACAACGGTGCAGTTCTTCTAGCGCCCCATAACCATCGCAATTGCGAAGGGAGTGCGACAAGGCGACACTATATCGCCGAAGCTGTTAACCGCCTCTTTGCAGTGGGCAATGAAATCACTCGATTGGGACGAAAGGGGTATTCGAATTAATGCAAGATCCCTCTCATACCTTCGTTTTGCAGATGACATCGTCCTCTTTTCGAGAAGTACCGATGAAGCACAGTGAAGCACAGGCGATTCTTAACAAGATAAACGAAATAGGGAAAAAGATAGGGCTGCGGATGAATAGGACAAAACAAAGTTCATGAAGGACGGCCTCTGCGATGGAGAACGAATAGAACTTGAAGGGACTCAAATAGCAGAAACGATATCCTATGTGTACCTCGGACGCTCATTGAACATGGACAACGACCTCAAAGAAGAGCTGGGTAGAAGAAGAAGAGCAGCGTGGGCTGCGTTCGGGCCTCTCAGGGAAGCCACTGTCCAACTGACAGACCACGAACTCAGTGCCCATCTATTCGATTCGACAGTACTTCCAGCGCTCTGCTACGCTGCCGAGACGTGGTCGAACACCGCGGCCACGTTAAAGTCACTTCGCACCGTGCACAGAGCGGTTGAGCGATGTCTTTTGAGGTACAAACAGCACACACAACTGCAAGCAGGACTTCGCAGTTCCGATTTGAGACGAATAACGATCCAGCGGAATACGTATCGAAAGCTAAGCACTGATGGGCCGGCCATATAATGCGAAGGGAAGATGATAGATGGACAAGACGAACTTTGGAATGGATCCCAAGAGAAACGAAACGACCTCGAGGGAGACCATCAACGAGATGGGTAGATGTTTTCGCTGCACGGATGGACCAGCTGAACGCTCAGCTGGGAACGAGTCAAAATTCTCGCCGGCGTCGTTCACGATGCTCCTGGATGACAATGGCGAGAGAAAGAATAGAATGGAAGCGATGCTGCGGCCCGCACGACAAGTAAAGACGGGCCATCTAAGTATCTAAGTAAGTATCTTAACATGTGAGCGTTACAACCAGGGTTGCACCTTGGAAAAATTTCGAATTTCGTTAATCCGTTAATTCGTTACGTTAGGCCAAAAATGGCCGTTACGCTTTGATGCGTCAATACGTTGATTCGTTAGAAGGCGGATTTGTGGATATTTTAATACGTTTCATCAGTTGTGACAACTATTATATAATAGTTCCCTGACTGATATTTAAAGCATATAAGCTATAGATTCAACAAAAAATTCAAGCAAGTGCCAACATTATTTACTTCTGGGTTTGAAAAGACAGCATGGCAAGATGAAAGAATAAAGAGTAGAGGATAAACTGGTCGGCGTTGATCAATCATGTCATGTGGGATGCGCCACGCATTCGACTTTATCTGATTCTGAGCATAGTAGAGGCGTTGAATGCGTATGTGCCCTATACAGTGACTTGCGGGGGGCATCCGATGAACCAAGTCAGTGCTTCATCCTTCGAGACTCCTCTGGTACCAATTCACTCCGGGGGATGGACGGCTTTGTTAGCCGTGGGGGAGATCGAACCATCGACCGTGTGCGTGCGCAGCGAGCCTTTTACCACTGCTCCACACGCACCCGGCAAGATGAAAACATCTAAAAATGATAATCTGTCTTCAATGCAAACAGATAAACAAACATAGGAAAGACAAATCACTAAGAGTTGAGTTATTTTGCTCCACAATCTTCACCATAAATCCTTGGCAGTAAGAGTGGATGAAAAAAGTTAGGATCCTGGGAATCACAAGAAGTGAGAGACGCAAAGATCTATCAATTCTATTAAAAGTTGCATTAATGAGGACAAGGGCCTTAGGTTATGTACCTCAGGGCCGGTAATAAAGTCCTAAATGTTGCTACCCGTCTGCTGCTGCCGTAATTTGAGGTCGCTGCCGGCATATTCTGAGAATGATGCCGGCAACTTTCTTTTCTTAACCATGTACACTCACGTCGGAGGCCAGTTTGTTGGCACCCTAACGATTTTGCAATTCCGAGTTCAGCTTCAGATAGGTGCTCGATATTTTTTTTAAATGACGCATTCAAGGGCCATATCCACCTCGCCGCTAGTAGAACTGGAACTGAACTACCTGGAAGATGGGTGCTAGATTTTATGTTGCAACAAGTCACTGCGGAAAAATACCTTTTAACAGGTCCTTCACGTCTGAGTTCTTATTCCGCCATGTTCGCTTTATCTCACTGTCTACAATCATGATTTTTTTGCTGCTCGTAAATGCAATATCTTGAATTTTCTTCCGCGCCAAACGATTCTTCTTCTTGTGAGCTTCAGTGCTTCACAGCTCATTCAGTTCCAAAAGGACCTCCCTTCTTTCCAACACATCATTCACTACAACCTCACCATGCAATTTACTCTGAAATGAAGTGGTTTCCAGCCATTACTACCTCTATCGTATTTTGTAATGTAGATATTGATAATGACGTCAACAGTGTTGTTGCTTCTCTTGTGTTTTTCAGTTTTGCTATGATGAAGCGTACCCCTCCATCCTACTCTCCCTATCCTTATCCCATCCTTCAAACTATCTTCTACCACCCCTCCAGCCCAAAAAAAAAGAAACAAATACAGAAAATCGCAATACAAGAAAACAGAGAGTGAAAAGTGAAATGAAGAGTCAAAAAAAAAACGACGAAAAAAAAACTGATCGATTCCACAGCGAGATAGCGGCTGCTGGAATGATTGGGCTTCCATCTCTCAAAAGAACAAAAAACATCATTGAGAATATCGCATAAAGTCGTTTTTTTCACTCTTAAAGGCAGGGGTCCACCTCGTTTTGCATGTTGGTGATATCAGCAGATTCTTGACCTACTCTCCACGCTGATTCCAATAATGTAGATCAAAAGTCACACATCTGACGAAAACTCCGCTGTTGATAGGGTCAAATTCCCTCCTTGGAGCAGGGACAGGATTCGCTTAAAGCTGTGCTGGTTGTCCGCCACAGCAGTAACGTCAGTTGAACACGTCCTGGCTTGTCCGATTGATGAGATCAACGGTGATACACGCCTTTACACGCAAATTTGTTCCAGCAAACTGATACAAACCCCGAAAAACGAGATTAGAGGCCATTTTGGGTCATTTCAGGCACATTGCCGGAATCAGGAGGCTCGGAATCTGTTAATAGCTCAGACACGAATATGAGGTGGGCCTCTGCCTTTAAGAGTAGAAACACTTTGACCCATGAACACAAATAACCAATAGTGAATATGCGCGTCAGTAATATGCGCACGTACACTAATCAGAACAATGAAACAAACTGTCCGCATGGAACGTAAAATAATAACGGAACCAGCTACGCGCTATTACTCGTTAGCATACGTTCGATACCTTGAGACGTGTCTCAGCCCACCATCACTTTCGATGGTGCCCGGACGGGGATTTCAAGCATGACCGGCTAATGCCTTTCGAGAAAAGATTTTTACAAAATTGGTGTGAATTTGCCACAATATTAGGGTTTAACCAACAGTATCACTCGCTACTTAGAAAACTAAGCTTTGCGCAGTTGTCAGACGGGTTACCAATGTCATTGAGGATCTCTCACCCTCGCGTTTGGCGCCCTCCAATATCGCGTGCTCTCTCGCTAACCCCCCTAAGCTACACGGGGCATTTGTCTCTGGCGAGCTTTTTCAGCCCAGCATGGAAGGAAGTACCATGTGTTATTAACAATTCTGCTCGGAATCTCATGGGCTCGGCAGCTGACAATTGCGCAACACCTGGTTTTCCGGATTGGAAGAGATATTCACCGAAAAAGCATCCTAAAAATGACCAGTTTTCCATGCCAATTTCAGACGAACTCATTTCCTGTGGTGATCACTGTATTCACAATGAGCAACTGGACAGACAACTGCGCAAGTCACCGTTCCTTAAGATTGGCGAGATTTTGAAGTACGCAAATCCCCCGCCTAAATTTTAAAAAATTGATTTCTGCCTGGATTTTCTATGAAATTTGTCGCTCTTGACGTCATCTTGTAGGAAATTCCATGAAGAAGGTCTTTGACAACTGCGCAACATATAGTTCTGTGAAACTACCTGAATATTTAGCAAAAATCAAGTTGGGGCATTTTCTACGTTAGGCTGAGCGCTGGTCCCGCCACGAAAGCAGAAAACCGGCGCAGATCTCAACTTTGGCGTTCTTCGAACTTCATTTTCTGAGCAATATTAAAACAGTTTCGGTTGA
This sequence comes from Ancylostoma ceylanicum, assembly GCA_000688135.1. Taxonomy (NCBI): domain Eukaryota; kingdom Metazoa; phylum Nematoda; class Chromadorea; order Rhabditida; family Ancylostomatidae; genus Ancylostoma; species Ancylostoma ceylanicum. The sequence goes on along the minus strand of JARK01001395.1, from coordinate 133,214 downwards.
ATCCATGTTTGAAACAGCTTTCACTGTCTAGTATGTGTCATCGTTTACTTCAGTGAACCCTATATTCGCCCTATCGAAGCTATGGTTGCGGATTAACCTTCACTTTTCAGCCCAGACAACCTTTACTTTTTTGACCACTGTCTCACCCCTATCGTACGTATGACCCCTGATAAATCTCTACAATTATACAACTACACCCACCGCCATGGCTTTAGTTCTTGCATCAATCGCTGAGGGGTTCGGCAATGGAGTAGCTCTTCCTAAATCGGACTCCCAAAAAGAGAAAAAGGAATTCTTAACACCTCATGAATGGGGCTTGGCTGTGGCTGACGAAGTGAAATGATGATCTCTTCCATCCTCTTCCTAGAATTTCTCTTCGATTCGTCGAGGTACTCGTCCTTGTATCGAGGATCGACGATTGTCCCCATGACTAGTTCTTCATTATCCTCGTAATAGTGCAAGCGGGAGATCAAACCTGTGCGTATTGCACGCTTCACATGGATAAGGGATCCTCCTTCTTCAAGTTTCTCCAACAGCACACGGTATAGGTGTACGACGACCGATATGAGAGAATAATATCTGTTCTGAGCGGACTGAAATGTTACAGCCTGCGGTTTGAGAACGTCAGCAATCTTCTTCATCAGATCCCAGTCGCAGCTGCACAGCATTGGGTATTTGTGATGAACGAGCAGAAATAATTCGAGCGGCTCTTTTACTTCCTGGAAACGGGAAATCATGTATTACATGGAATTCCAGCGAACTTCTATTCCCGGAAATCTAGTTTGTGTCACAGTCGGGGGCTAGTGTGCTTTGAAAAAGATTTTACCTTGACCAACATTCAATTCGGGACAGAGCATAGTGTTTGTTATCCTTTAAATGATATCTTGTCCACTCTACTTTTTTGATTTCCGAACTATGCCTGTGGCAATAAGTGAGTTTGAACCATTTTCAGAAGAGTCCAGAATCTTCAACCCATCTTTGAAAGCCTTAAAAATTCTGGGTGACTCAGATGACACAAGTATCGTCAATGATCCCGCTCACCAGTTGAATTTTGTGGGCGAAGCAGTCCCAGTTTTTCATGTACAGTAATTTTGTAGTGGCTACCATCGACGTAGCAGCATCTCTCACAAACATATGAATCTTCTGCTCTCCAATGTTGAAGGCCCCTAACACTTTAACTATGAGTGCCTTAGTGTTCTCTGCGGTGTGATGGATTTTTATTGCAGTGGCGGCAGCAGCAATGAACTTCGGAACCATATCCTTGCTTATGAAGTGGGCAGTTAATTCCAAAGTCCTGTGGTTATTGTCCGATTATGTCCATGTATCACAATCGAAGCTGATGTGGGAAGCAGCTGATAGCATTTCATTGACTTTTGTCCAATATTCATTATAAAGATCGACCAGGGCATTTCTTGTGTAGTGCGTCCTGGATTTAATTTTGAATCGGGGACATAAACATGAGATCCTGAAAACCTCGATTCTCAACTGTGGATATCGGTATCGTTGCAGTACAAATGAATTGCAAGATTGCTCTTTCTATTTTTACTGTCCGCACACTGTCAGGCTCGTATTCTTTGAACACCTACACAATTGAAGGAGTATCTTTTTCCTTTCGACTAGCTTTCGGAGCCGAACCAGCCATCCTGGAGCTGTACAACTTGGAGGCTACGTTTGAGACTGCGTTCCTTATTCTTGGTCTTTCCCTTCACATTCTCTTTTAGCTACTTATCGCTTCATTGCAAGCCCTTGAACGAGTTAGCGGGTTTGGTTTTCAGATGACGTCTGAATGAACAAGTGCTAATGTCTCCTTTCTTGCGCATTATCCAATCGCACTCCTTACGAATATGGTTCCCTTACCACTCCGAAAAGTGCTTGTCGTACTTTCTGACCTGAAACAGAGCACCTGTTTGAACTAATGGAATCAGCAAACTTCGTAATACTTCGCTTTTGCTGTTGGTTTGAACCATTTGGCTTTTTGTTTACATTTATAATTTTCACCAATAGTGGTAAACTGTGAGAATCGTAGATGTTAACTTGTAGGCTAGTAACTGGCGGCACAGATAATTCACATTCAGATAAAAATACCGTAGGTATGAAAGCGAAGGTAGTGAAAATTGAAAATTCAACTGTGATTAGTTGTAAGCAAACCTCAACAGCTCAGCGCTTTCCAAAAATTCATTTCTGAGAGAAATGAAAGACACGATGTTTTGCAAATTTCATCAGATGATCGAGATATGAGAAGGGTAAGAGTTTCTTCTTAAGCATAGATAATAGCTGCATCTAGCTGGTTACAGTTAATGATGAAGTATGCATTATTTTGGAGAAATAGAACGAGTGGATGCTATAGCGTCGTTTACTACAGCACTTGTTGAACAAAAATTTAACATGTATCGAGTATTCCAAACATTTCATTGCTATGAATTCGTCTGGTTTTTACCACTGATGGATGCATTGTTTTCTTAACAAGAAAACATTTCTTGATTCGAGAACGATATCGCTTTTATGTTGCATCCATTTCCAAACAAAGTGGTAGCCGATGATCCAAATGAGGGAACAAAGTAAAAAAATTCACTAGGACTCGGAAAAAATCACACATTCCTGTGAGCACGTTAGAGTAAAAATAAGGAAAGGAATAACCTTGAAGGATCAACTCAGCAGCAGAAGTCGAGCATCGGAAGAGTCAGGTAGACTGTTTGGGCCAGATATGTGCGAATTGGACACGGAACTCTAGAACAGAACATTTCGATGAAAGAATTACATTTAACATGCAAGTATTGTCCTAAATTATGAAAGAGCAAAAGAAAGATATGTGCTAAGAATCAGAAAAAATGTCACAGACAAGGGCATCTCCGTGGAGCAAGAATTAGCAAAGGAATTTAAAGGATTAACCTTGCATAGGTAATCGTGTATCAGTGAAGCGAAGACAGACTGCTTGGGCCTGACATATGGGAAGTGGACAAGAAACTCTGTAATAAAAGATTTTGATAAAGCGGTCACACTTATCATGGAAATGTTTCCGCAAAGTGAGAGAACTCAACCAAAGGTAATCTTACTATGAATCGAAAGAAATGTAACATACTTGTGTGAGCATTTACTCTAGCTATGGATGAACAAAAAGAAATTCTTGAAGAACTAACTTGGCTGCTGTAGTTGTGGGTTGGAGAACCAAAAATATGGAACGCAAAAAGTAGTTGAGAAGAGGAGGCACTATGAGCAAACACTATAAAACCAGCACGAAGGAAATTTAGGCCAACCATACGCACTAAGATGTTCATGAAAGCAGTTCCTCGGGTGCCTTACGGCAGATCATATTTCGCAATCGTCGTGATTGTGCACATAATCTGCTGTATATTACGAGCAGAAAAAGTACGCATTCTAGGTATTATATACCACGAAACAAAAACTAACCATAGATCCAACATAATATTATAAAATTATATGGTCCATTAACGAAATTTTTTTCGCTAATTCGTTAATTCGTTACGTTAGGTCAAAAATGGTCGTTACGCGTTAATGCGTTAATTCTTTACGTCAGTAACGCACAACGCTGGTTCCCACGTAGCCGACCTTCACGCATCTTCGCCACGATTGGGGCTCTCCCGAACATTGCGCGCACAACATCGTGTCGAACTCTGTCGAGGCGCGCAAGTCCCGGGGCCAGCGAGTTCACAAGTTCATTCAGAGCTCAGTTTTTTTTTCAGTTCAGTTCCAGCAGACCCTTCATTCACAGTTCCAGTGCATGGAGGGTCTGCTCATGCTTCATGGTGGTCGGCCAACACTCCGGTCCATATAATGCCACAAGTCGTACCACTGTACAATACTGCTCAGAGACTTTGTAAAAACGACGGCATTTCCGCAGATATGACCGTCGCCCACCGTCGCTTTTTCAAAATCTGCTAAATAATGACTATTAAAAAAATTCTGGTCTGAGCAGACAGTTCTCTCTGAGCTCTCCCCAAATTCGTACAAAAGAGGCACTATAGTGTAGGAACACGGTCTCAAAATACCAGTAAAACATTTCCTGGGACAGCTATTCTGAATTATGCAATTGGCACAATCTTGGACTCAAAACGAGAATGTCCATGACAAACTTCAGGAAATTTTCATGTTTTCTTGACAGTTTAACATACACCTACAATTCAAACGGTGGCGTTTGCTGAAGCTGCGCGATGTCTACGATTTCACGTTTTTTTTTCGTCGTTTCTCCATAACTCGCTTCAATTTCGACGATTTTGAGAATAGAGTGGATACTGGGAGTCAGGATGATCCTGTAGCTTAACTCTAAATTCCTTTGAGTGCACAATCCGTGATTTTATCCAGACGTAATGCTCACGGGCCGACTCGTCGCAAAGTCTGACGCCGAAATCTCTGACGGGGAGAAATTGCTCCTCGAGATGGACACGGGACTCATTTATTAGAGGCGGAACCTAATCGCCTGCCGTGCACTTCCCAATTGTTAGAATGTGGGCTTTGCCTGGACCCAATTTCCAGGATACAGTCTGCATTCAAGCAATCTCCTTAATCCAGACTTATGAACGTGTGTTCGCACTCAAAATGCCAACTGTATAGATTGAATCCGGCGCAGCAGAACTAACCATAAGACGTCCATCCCCTAGATCGACTAACATCGCATGGCAAGCGCACGACTGCTTTTGATTCGCATTTGACCCCCTATTCTCCACCCGGGATCACTTCACGTAGCTTCGCAGCTGATCGGCTAATCGGTTATCCTTCGAATGAAGGAGATCCGTGCTTAACGATGTATAAACGATCTCTAGGACTTGTATTTACAGATGGAGACTGCTGTTGATGCTGCATTGGGTGCCGGCTACCGTCTCTTTGATACCGCTAAGTTCTACTTCAACGAAGCCGATTTGGGCGAAGCCCTTCAGGTGATATTCCGCTTGTGAATCATCTACTGAGGTTTGGGACTGAAACGTCCTCTTAAACAAAACTTTTGATAACTAACCCCTTATGTTGCTTTTGTCGAACTGATTCTCGTCCATTCGGACGCAGTTCGCCATCGTGCCATTTAAGCATGTCCCGAGCAAGTCGCATCTGCGTTTCTCCACTCCACCTTTCTTCCACAGTGGGTCTATCTATTCCGGGGGTAGTCTCCCAGTTGATTGTCTTGTTGTTCGTGGACATCTAAGTTCCCACTATCCAGCGAGCAAGTTAACACTATGGTGGAGTTGACTAATTTCTTTTATTTATTCGTTCTTCTTGTGCTGCACCTTGCTTAATCCCAATATCTTCCTTTCCATTGCCCTATGCAGTGGAGAATATATTGTTTAAGAATCTGGTCTTCTTCTGACAATGCTTCTTTTGTTCTAGTTCATCTTGTTCAAAGGATCTTTGAGGGATACTTTAGTGGATGCTTGGTGCAGGAGTGGCATCATCTGCGCGAGATGGATGGCAAAGTCCCCTTATGTGCTGGGGCTGACTTGTAGCAACGAGAAGAAACTCAGAAGCTCCCAGCTGCACACCATATCTCTGCAGCACAAATGTGCTTTAGGTCTGTCTTCCTCGTCACAATCTTAAGCGTGAAGATGTCTACATTACTACCAAGATCTATCCAACGAGTAGCAGTGGTTTCTACGAAGAAGTTGAGAGAACTGTAGTAGAATCGCTGAACGCTCTTCAAACAACGTATGTTAATTCGTTTTCTATCTCCTCATGCCATCTCGTATAATAGGGAAGTATTTCAGCTACTTGGACCTCGTGTTGATACACTTCCCGAAGACGAAGGAGTCATCGACGGATGACCCAAATAACGCTACCCATCGCAAAAACACGTATTTAGCTCTGGAAAAAATAAAAGGTGGCTTAAAGCGGTGTGTTCCGAATTGGTGTGATTGTGGCAAGGAATACATTTCTTCAGCAAATGGAAAAGTTCGTTCTGTGGGTGTGTCGAACTATGAAATACATCACATTGAAGAGATCAAGAAGTATGGCCAGGTTTGTCCTTTGGTCGTTCAAGTCTTCCATTTCGCTCTCTAGTTATCAAACTTTGCCCAGAAAGAACGCAAGCCTGGTAATCTTCCTGACCAGTTCAGGATTTGCCCGCAGTGCTTCAAGTCGAGTTCCATCCTCATTTTACACGGGAGCATTTGAAGGACTACTGCACAAGCAACGGAATTTTCTTCCAGGTATACAACTTTCAGAACAACACTTTGTGGAAGTAGGTTTCTTACTCACGGATACGACAAATGGGAGATCGGATAAATTTCTGACTTCCCTTCAGAGCTGAACGTTTTTTGAATACATTCCTATTGTGGAGACTTCGTAGTAAGCATTAACGGTAAAATTCAAAGTAAACTCCTTGGATTCAACGAACCAAGAAATTATGCCACCTGGAAACAATTGCGTCCTTCGGTGACAACGAAGACGAGAGATGATGATGTATAAGACCTTTCACCTTGAAGCCAGTCTCACTGGAAAAAATCCACCCAAAGCGCGGCGCTTCGTTCGAATGACAGTGATTTTCTGCGAATCTTTGTGAGGCATTTATTGTGGTTTACGTCATTCATCACAGCGAGAACAGCACGTATGACGTAGCTAATTAAAAAGTCTTAATAAAATTGCGAAAAACAGCTGTACGACCGAAATTTTGCTTACAACATCGGGAAAACAGAGAAAGATGTACATTGAGTAGACTGCTGCCAGAATTTTTTTTTACTTTTTTCAAAACATTTACTGCTCAATGCTCTGTTTCATGGTAACACGTTGTTCAACTGCAGAAAAACTAGAGAAAAAGAACAAAATAAAAAAAACAGTGAGCTGAGATCTGAAAGGTTCGGATCTCGGAACTCACGCAGGCGTCAGAAATAGAGACAAAATGTCTGAGCATGTTTCATCCAAGTATGGATTATTTTACGTTCCAATCTGGTGATCGTACCAAAGATTTAGCTACTAAAGGTTGTCTACCATCAGACTTCAAACTTCTTGGTCTTTTGGTACAACTTTCCGTGAGGCGGAAACGCATTCGACCTCATATAATCATCCCCGCAATCAGCAAATCAAAGAAAAATTTTGTGTCAATTTCGGTCAATGAAAGCACTCATTTTCCAAGCGCTAGCTGTTCTTCCAGTATCGAAGGGCGCATTCCTTCCTCTTGGACAAGTCATCTTGACACAACTCAAACGAAAGAAATCACTTTAAAAAACTGAATCTTGGTTTAGGCGTTCTCTTCGCTAGCCCGGCACAATGAAGAACTCCTAGGACATGAAAATGTTAGGAAACTAGCAAAAAAGTACAACACTTCAGCACAGGTTGGTTTATATCTCCTCAGACGGAAGTGAACCACCACTCTCGGAAGGCGAGGCCTCTTCCGCCTACAGGCATGTCACCGCAGCAGAATATCAGGTGTACGAGTCCAAGCGCCGCAATGCGGCGCTGTGACTCGGACTCGTGTGTCATGTTACTTTTTCTGCAACCGAAGCGCAGCTACGCCGTGCTTCACGGATGACAGTGAATTACTGCGAAGCTGCATGCCTTTTAACTGCACGAGAGGTTAACTCTCATCACATTCAAAATGGAAAGGTGCTCACATTATCTACCGCATGAGTATCCACAGCTACACAGATCCTTACGTTGTCAGGTTGCTGTCACCGTCGTTTATCGGAAATGAAATGTACAATGAAACAGTGCTTTAGAATGCACTTAATCTATAATATCTTGAGAATGCGAGCACCAAACCTCCGAACTTTCGTTGTACTCACACGAGTAGATAGTGTTTAGCCTCTGACGATTTTTGTACAACTGCTGCTACACCAACACGTTATCGAATGCATCTTCTCTGAGAAAAAATGAAACTTTGCAACATGTTGTTCTCATCATTTTCATTCATTTTCTTCACAGCGGCGGTGTCACTGTGGGGTGTGCCATAGGTAAGAGAGCTGATTTTTTTAAACGTGGAACACAAAATTGCAAGGTGTTGAGACATAGCATCAGCGAATTTTCCACCACATTACCCAAACTACTTCTTGAACATTATTTTTCCTATGAGGACGTAGAAGAGATTTTCTCCAATGTTTACACCTTTTCTTTGCATGAATTTACACGTTTGCCTTCGAGAACCTCATATTAATGCCGAAAAAGTTCTTCGCAGTCACTTCTTAGGTGCAGTTACTCATGGGCCAACTGAACTCGAAAAAAATCTTCATCAATCAGCTTTGCCGCATTTCGTGGTGACAGTGATTTTCTGCGAATCTGGTTCACTAAAGGGCAATTTATACTGGATGCGTGCGACTGACGCGCGTGCGACTATATGATGAAGAATAGGGGCTAGTCGCATCGCAGTCATAGCAGTCGCACGCGCCTGCGGCCTCGCGACGGCCGCGCTTTCTTTTCACTGCGAATTTCATGCCGCGTTGACCGGCCCTCACAGAAAACCTTTCGTAAATGGATGCGTGCGCCTGATAGTCGCACGCAAGTCGCATCTAGTATAAATTGCCCTTAACTTTTTTCTTGTAGAATGCCTGATCAAGCCAGTCAGCCCCTCATACTGTCGTCGAATGTGATGAAGAACGTAAATCTTTTGTAAGACAGAATGCATCGGACTCTCCTATAGCTGAGAGCAGCACTGCAAGCTGCTCCAGTAATATGGCCTCAAAATGATGCCTCTATGCTTCCATAGACTTTCAGATACATCACTTCTTCTGTCAGGTCACTGTAAGAGGTGCCCAGCGGGTCAAACTCCTGTTTCTGCATTGGTTTTATCAACTTATTCGTTTTGCTTTGCATTTCCTGGCCACTTCACTGCTTCATAACAAATAGTCTCGTATCTGCGCGCAGCTCCTCTCCTAACCAGCCGAATCTTTAGCTTCAAAAATAAATTCACTTTATCAAAATAAGAGCTGCATTCTGTTTTTGAGATTACGTTGTTTTGAAGTTGCCGCTATCGCCTTGGTTTATTGCGTACTGGTCTAAGCTCTATTTTGTACCGGTCTGTCTAAGATTCGTTGTTGAGCTCAGCGCAAAGGCGGCTAATTTGAGTGAAACTTCCACATCTTTTCCTTCGGACAGTTCTTTGCGAAATGCGCTAGCAAGTTGTACAAAGGCATCCAAAAGTTTCCGACCTCGACCTGCTCTAATCTTGCTTAGAACTTTAGATGCAGTCGTATAGCTTGGAGCCTTTCAAGTCAACATGTCAAGTGCCATGTTCTCAAGTTGACGCATTCGAGAATTATGGTGTTTTTTCTAGCCTAGGATGTATGTGCTTCTGGACAGTGCACCAAAAAATCAAATCAAGTTTTACGGTTGCTGCCACATGAGAACTCGGACTCCAATCATTGAATAACCCATCCTGTAGTCCGACCACGACACCCACTAACTATTTTCTGTACGGAAATTTGAAACAGCACCTCCGCACTATGAGATTCAGGGCCAGAAACAAACTGGAGTCGGTATTTTCGATACCCCTGAAAATCTAAGTGTATAGGCTAGGATATTATATGCCAGAGTAGAACAAATGTGGATGTCCTTCCATTTCTTTGACTACGAAGTCGTGCACTACAAAAGAATTGAGTTTGCATACCTTCTTTTATTCGCTAGCTACAACGTTGTCAAAATTTTTCCCTATTAGAAGTATGCTGTACCGAGCAAGATGTTCTCGAAAAAAAGAGCTATTGCGAGATTTAGAGATGTAAGCGGTTCTATGGGCTCTCACTCCATTCCAGTTCACATTGACATCAAAATAATTTACGTTCTTGTCGAAAACACCAAATTTGTGAATTCGTTAGCATTGGCTCTTGAGAAATTGCCAAGATATGCTGGTCTGCTGTTCTCTAATACGCTTAACACGAAAAGGCAACTATTTCGCACGAAATTATCGGCTAATTGCTCCATCAATTTTTCCGCTTTTGTGCAGGTGAAAAAGGCTTATCGAGATTATTTAACATGATGAGACGAGCGCTTGTAATGAATGTATTGGAATGACTAACTATCCGCATTAGTGTGTGGGAGTAGTACTATGAAACTCCCGAACGCCGACTTTAGTAAGGTAAACCTTCCGGAACCTGAACAACAGTTTCGATAATTCTATGCTGCACCGCCTAAGGACTCCACAGCGATGTCGTTGCCGTGAAGTATTTCATAGACTTAGGGCATCAGCATTCTTAAGATGTAATAGATTAGGTGCATCCTAAAGCATTGTTTTATTGTACATTTCATTTTCATTGTATGTACATGTATATAGAATCGGTGTTGCCGTCCATGATCAATTTTTCGTTCTTTTTTTTACAGATTGTTCTTCTCTCATGGGCACTAAGCCAAGGTGTGGGAATTATACCTAAGTCAGCTCAGCCTCTGAGAATAGCGGAGAACATGAAGGTGAGTTTCGTTGCTAGGCTAGGTTACCTCAAGCTAAATCTTCCCTATCTTGAGGGTGTTGGTTATGAATCACGCATAGGGTAAATCACGGGATGCGATTCGGCTTCCCCTAAAACGTACAGTCCTTCTCAAAAAGATAGACGGATTGCGCGTGCGGTTTCTTAGTGTTGCGACTGCACCATCGCGGTGGGACCTACTCAACCTCTCACTTGAGGCATGCTCTCTCCGCATCCCTCGTTTAGGCCCCACCGCGATGGTGCAGACGCGCAATCAGTCTATCTTTTTGAGAAGGACTGTAACTCACTTTGCTCCCACCTAACAGTAAACAAGGCCCACAGTACGGAAACCAGAACCCAGCAGTGGCGGACGCAGGTGGAAGGGGCGAGCGTCCCCCCTCGAGAATGGGTCGCCGAATTTTCGAAATTACTTTACAAAACAAAATTTTTGTACTGGCATATTTTCAAATGTTAATTTTTATTATAATTTTTAAATTTAAATTGGATGCTTATGGCACAGTGGTAAGAGGCTCGCTGCGCACGCACACGGTCGATGGTTCGATCGCACCCGTGGACAACCAAGCCATCCATCCCTCCGGGGCCGGTACATTGGCACCAGAGGAGTCTGGGGGGATGAAGCACTGATTTGATACATCGGATGCCCCCCGCAAGTCACTGTATAGGGCACATACGCATTCAATGCCGCATTCATTTTTATAATCAATGTTTTTATTATTTTATTCTCCATCCGGGCCCCCATAACGGCGGAGACCCCAATTTTTTCCCGTTTTTTGTTTGTTTTGTTTTTTTTTTCAATGTAGAGTTATAAAAGTTTTGTTAAGAAAAATCCAAGAATTCGTGACGTTCCTCTTAGCTCCCTCTTCGGTCTCGATGCTTTATGCACATCTTTCTCCTACTCTGGATTACTGTAGCGTTCATCACAAGGCTGGTGCGATACGGATGCGATACACATGCCCTCTCCGCACCTGCCCTGTCCTAGGGGCCATCGTGTTGGAGCGAGATAGAGCGCTGTGGCACTGTAATAGTAACCACACAGTGGTTTGTAAACCCACTTTCGCTACCTCTCGCGTGTAAATGGACGTTCGGTTTTCTGAAACGCGGGGCGAATATTAGCGAACGTTCGAGGAAGTACCAACTAATTCAAGGAAGCTTACGAACAAAATAAACAGCTCCAGAATGACGAATGCTTCCCTACAGAGATGTGGGTATGTTTATTATGACCGACTTCGTAGAAGAAGGCAAAATTTACAAGAGATTTGTGAGAGGAATAGATCCGCCGTCATCCATCTCAGAGGTGGTACGAATGCGTTGTAATAGTGGAGAGGTGAATTGGAGACCAATGTCTGTGCCCTCTCTTTTCTCGTTTGCTTTTCTTCTATGTTTGCATACCAACTGGTTTTCTGCTTTTCTTAGAAAATTGCAGCATATGTACTCTTACCACAACAAACAAAATGAAGACTGGGCTGGTCAAGGATCAAGCCATGTGGCGATAGCTGTTTGTATTGTTACAGCCATTCCATATTCTCCTGGCATTGCCACATCTAATTATATTTTGATCAATTCTGTCAAGGTTTCTGTGCCAAGGGGAGAATTTTTCGAAAACGTTGATGTTAAATAAATTGGAGCTGAGTGCTTCGACTCCCAGAACCTGAAATTTCTTAAGAATGATAATATATTAAGCGAGGATAAAGATGCTCAAAGGCAGTGTTTCCCCTCATGTTGCGTATCGAGATATCAGCGGAATCCGGCCCTGCTCGACGCACTGATTCCAGCGATGCAAATCCGAAAAAAAAAACGGTTCAAAACCCTGCTTCAAAGGCAATTTTTGATCTTGACACAGAAGAGTTTCCTGCTAGGGAACTAGAAGGAAGCAGATGAGAAACTGAGATTGTACATCCACACGAATTTCTGAGCAGCTGCTAATATAGATTGAACGAGTATTTTCGCTTCGGAAAACTGCTGCACCTCGTGTGAGCTTTTGCGAAAGCATGAATCCCCTCCACTGGCCGAGAATTTCAAAATTTTCGGTCAAAGAATTCCGTAATTTACAGGGTTTTAAATGATTTTCTAAAACTCAAAGTACATCTCTGCGCTCAGTGGCTTGTGTGTATTCAGCTGATTTGAGAATATGGAACGTGATACTTTAAGTGTAAACACTTGTTCATGTTCATTGCTGACCAAAACGGCAATATCTTCGGTTGCAAAAGTTGCTGGAGGAAGCTGTGATAAAATCAAATGGATGTCAATCCTAATACATCTCATAGGTCTTGAACATTGCTTTTTTCAACAAATACTTATATTAAGACAACCGAAATCCAACTGGACGGAGATGAAATTATCCTGTTGAAGAACCTGAACAAGGATAAGAACTACGTGCGGTGCGAAGGATGGCTGGTTCTTTGAAAGATATTGTAGTTGAAATGATAAAACTGTTGATCTTGAGTCTGCCACTTCATTTCAGAAGGACTTTGCAAGTTTTTTTTTATCAGCTCGAAAGTTTCATGAATAAGAAACCTCAGAAATAGCATACTTTCTGAAGTGGTCTTGTTTACACATAAGCAAATGAACGATGAAGCAGCTGTTAGCACACACTCATCCTGGTATCTTACCACGTCAGTCTGGTATAAGTGTGCGATGAATTTCCATAGTTTGAGTGATTGTAGAACTGTAGTTAAATATTATAATTACTGTTGATGCATCAATACCATGCTCATCCGAAACCAAAGATAACGGTGGACCATACGAACTCTTTGAACTCTAACCCTGTTAGAATTGAACAGATGTCATCCCTTTAAAAGCACTCCTTCGAAAAACAGGCGTTTACAGACCTTCTACCCCCTAAAACAAGAATAAAGAACTTCTGCCTGCACAGAGTTAGAGATCTTCTGTCTGCAAAGATTCTACAAGTGAGAGTAATTGATCTCCTGTGCTAGTACTACAGCAGTATGCATGAAAATCCAGACCGTGTTTAGAAGCTGGTCCAGTCACGGATGGATCAATCGATGTGGCCTGATCATGCGCCTGTTTTCTATCATTAAACTTATTCGACGTTATCTACAAAACTATGAAATTAGATCGATATTATCATCTACATTCGGACATTCCACTCTTCTTTGCATCGCACTACTTCTCGCGGTATAGCGGCGGTGAGACAGCGGCGTTAGGGCGGTCATGCACCGCTCCTGACGGACAGCCTTTCTTGATTTTGAACAGCATCGTCGTTCAGTTGTGGGAGCATATTTTGATGAAGAGACCCGAATTTGCTAAGGTGGCATTGTTTTAAACTTGCAGACCGTTATGCATATCACTCGCCACTGGTGTCGTACTTTATCCCGGGAAATAATACGGAATTTGGGAAGATGCAGGCGTTAATGGCTATAAGATCTGTTCTTAAGTTTCCTCTAGTATTCAAATGACGACCATCACTGTCGAATGCATACAAAAATCAAATGCAAGGTAACCATGAAGTTACGTACCGTCATTGTCTGCACTTTTTTTGTCTCCTGCGGAATTCGAACCAACCCACTTCACCTATTCCACTGAAATTGAATGATTGAGAGTTCATTGCCTAATCCACTCGGTCATCCGTGCCGATATCCCCTACATTTTCGAGCTCGATCATCCTAGTGCGTACTCATGACGATGTAGCCTTGTCATGCAAAAGGAAGTAAGAGCCCGGTGGAACGAATACAATCCTGCTGCCGTCATCGTAAGTGCCGAAACCTGTGGCCTCGAAAGCTTGTAATTGGTATATACCAGTGGCGGACGCAGGGGGGGGGCGCCCCCTCCCCCCCCCCGAGAATGGGTCGCCAAATTTTTGAAATTACTTTACAATACAAATAAAAATCTTGTATTAGTGTACTTTTATTTGTTTATTTTTATTATTATTTTTTAAATATTGATTATTTATTGTTTATTGTTAAAATTAATATTTTTATTAATTTTATTTTCCGTCTGGGTCCCCAAAACGGCGGAGACCCCAAATTTTTCCCACGCCCCCCCCCCTCCTCCCGCCCACTTTCTGCGTCCGCCACTGGTATATACATATATGTACATATACATATATATGTATTATGTAGGTGAGGCTACGGAAAAATGAAGCCATCCCAAGTTCACCTTTTTTATCTTTGTGAAGTAGTTCTCCGATTCTCGGTCGCCACGTCAACCTCACTAAAGCTTCTTGAGCCTTCAGAACGTATGACCCCCTTCTCGTTAATAGAAGGCTATTAAAAGTGCTGGCAAAGCAGAGGAAAGCTCAGAAGCTGATGAGTATTTCCTTCCAAGTCGCACATCAAATAGGTTCCATATTTAAGTCTACTTCTTTCAAAAGATTGAATGCTGCTTTTCATAACACATATCTCTCTGAGGTCTTTCCACCATTGCGTCAGACAGTCAACAACTTGAGTGTGTCTGTGAAGCTCTTCAATGGAGATTTTGCGTTCTGACTTTGACCTGCTCTCTTTTATGAGTGGCTTTGCGTTGCAGAAGTACTCGCTTCTCACTCTATAATAGTTGAGTAAGGAGGCAATCCAGGCAAAGATTTTACCAAATTTTCATCTGCAAGTTTCGAATGCAATACAAAACTTGCTTTTCGGATGTCAATAAAAAGTCGTTGCAGAGTTTCTAAGGTTGTGATGGCTATACATGAAAAGTCACGATGGTGAACCTGTTATTGTAAGTGAGCATCGTGCTGTTCAAATACATGCCCTCCTCGAACGCCTATGCAATTTGCCAAATTCTGTTCTCTCTACGTAGGAATACACCGATAACAGTTTTTTATGAACCGAATGTAAATAATTGTTATTTGACCTGCTATCAATATCACTTCAACTTATCTTCCCCGTGGGTACCAATTTCACTCAGTTAATCTTCTCGGACGGTGAGCTTTGATTCCCTCCGAAAGTTTTTTTTGCGCGTCCTGTTATATATTTTCCGATATCAGGCATGTCCAGTCTTCAAAATGTTAAAGGAGGAGCTGTTAAATTAAATTCTGGTTACTACATACCTCTATTTGGCCTTGGTACTTACGAACTCACAGGAAATGAGGTGAGCGTAAGAAGATTTAATTCGAGGAGGCAGCAGTGTTCTTTCCTGGACTGAAATTTCGCGCTGCCAGGATCTCGCTTTTCACTAATTCTTTGTTGGTGCAAGGCACGACTGGACCATAACGTTCACCCCTATTAGTTAGGCTACTGTGTAGAACAGATGAATTCTTAAGAAAGTCGTAGCCGTTATGAAGTATTGAAATAAAGGAAGTTCCAGGGGTTTCTCATGAGCATTTTGTGGACAATTTCCAGTCGCGAGTGGGCATCTACTGCTTAGGCAGCCAGCAGAGTTCCAGACGCGCGGGCGGCGCGGGCGGGTGGGAGGCTGATTTGATAACTATCGATCAGCCGCCTAGGCGGCTGAGAGCCGCTACCTTGAGCGGCTCTC
>JARK01001395.1:38984-117285 GCA_000688135.1 Ancylostoma ceylanicum | reverse complement strand
CTCAGCCGCTACTTTTAGCGGGGGAGCGCCGCTCGAGCGGGGCTCAGCCGCTACTTCTAGCGGGGGAGCGCCGCTCGAGCGGGGCTCAGCCGCTAAATGGCGCGTCTGCCATACGCTAACAAGTTAGCTAACAAGTCAGAGCGTTCTGAACATATCAGCTTGCAAGTCAGAACGTGTAGGACAGGCCAAGTTATCAACTTTTGTAAAATTTCAACAAAGCGGCTCCCAGACGCTAGGGGCGGCTCTCGGACGCTCAGGGCGGCTCTCGGCCGCTCAAAGCAGCGGCTCTCAGACGCTCAAGCGGCTCTCCCTCCGCCCGCGCCGCCCGCGCGTCTGGAACTCTGCGGGCTGCCTTAGATTTTGATCTTCACATTCATGATAATCACGGAACACAAAGTGTTTCACAATGCAGTTGAAAACGCTTTCTCATACCTACAAAAAAGAACAATGCTAGATCAACGATGGTCTCACCGTTGATCTAGGGGATGGTTAGGCTTCGGTCCACGGTTGCGCAGCATGTACTGGGGCACAAGCTATTGTACACTGTTTGGTCAATTATTTCTTTGAAAGAAATCCATGTTCTGTCTTGTTCTTTCCTCTGCTGGATAAAGAAGGATTTATAGCATTTTTGAGCAAGGATGGGGTTTTGCAGGCCTTCAATTCGGAGCAGCAAACATTGATGAATATCCTCAATAGATGCGGCCGATTGTGACAATTTTAAATGCAAACGCCGCAAGTTTTCCAAGGGAAGCATTACTGTTCAGAGAGCCTTTGAAGACAGTTCTTTCCAATGGAGTCTTTAAAGTCAGTTATTTCCAGCAGTACAATGGCAACTTTTCAATTCCACCTTGAACCGTTACCAAGAACCGATTCTTCAGATGTGTCACTCGGAAATTGCGAGCATAATCAGTGCTAGCGCTAAAAATCTGCGTTCAAAGTTTGCGCCGAAATAGTTTCGGCAAACAGTGGGGTGGGCACCAAAAAAAAAACAACGATAGGGTTAGCGAGATTTCAGTGAACTCACAGCGAATTCGTGGTCTTGTTTAAAATAAGGCCGTTTTTAACGGAATTTCAGAATGATGCTTTCTCGCCTCATTTCCGAATCACTTTTACAGGTGAAAAGCGCAGTGAATATAGCCCTCACATGTGGCTATCGTCTATTTGATACAGCAAAGTATTACAAAAATGAGCCTGAACTCGGAGCAGCATTGGAGGTTAGTTAGCAGGTATCCACACCATCATGTACTTTCCTATTGAACAATTCTTAGAGGACCTATTCCCTCTCAAAGACGGCACTCACAGAAATTCCCGAGCTTGAGCTTTTGACGCGATTTGCGGTAGCGGCGTGTACTGAACACTTTATAACGCTGAAAACAGTCGAAATCTCCGAAATCGCTCTTTTCTGGAACCCTTCAGCTCATCGCTTTCAAGCAGGTTAGGCCGAGTTGCGCGATCTGTTCGGTGTGGACCCATCCAAAAAAATCGACACTAGCTTTTTTCATCAGCGAATTTCTTGGCGAAATCGGCTTTTGGCGCTTTTTCGCAGCATTCCTGAAGTTCATGAAAGAAAAACCGAATATTGAGAAAGATGGTTTGACCAATCAAGAATTTGCAGAAACACCGATAAATCTGGAAGCGATCCTTGAACCGCAAAAAAAAATCAAAAACGAAACACTGGCGAAAATCAGCTGTATAAATGATGCTGATCCATCAGATTCATGTCCACTTAATCATACCTTAGGAACGGCCAAATTTTTCATGCTGCTCTCTACGTGGAATTGGTGGGGTAATCACCAAGGTCCAAGAACGATTGAAATCTCAAACACAAAAATTTCCATGGGTGATGCGATAGGTGCTAAGCCTGGATGTGTACCGGAAATAACGGTGAGAGGGGGGGGGGGGATCCGCCGACAAGTAAAAGATGAGTTGTGATCCAAGTGTTATCTGTGACATCCTGAACTGCCTTTTCTGTCATGAAAATTGCAGTGAGACATGAGAAGCTACGATATGTTAATTTGTGCACAGATGTGATGCGTTTGTCAGCGTGAAACAAAACAAAACAGACCTTGTGATCTCTCTTCACATCACATCGACAGTCGATTTTGTGGAAGAAAAAGTGTAACAATGGAAAATTAGGAACTCCTTCCTAAGCATGGGCTTACACGTGCTGATGTTTTCATCACCACGAAATTCCACATGGACCCTGAAGATCCAGCTGGTGGAGCACGGAAACTAGTTCTGGAGTCGCTAAAACAGCTCAGAGTGAGGTAACAATGAGACTGGGTACAGCATCGACACGAAAAAGTGTGTGCAGTTTAGCTACCTTGATATGGTCCTTATTCATTACCCAAAAGCGATAAAATGTGATGAGAAAGACACGAAGAACAAGGAGCATCGCAAGCTAACTTATCTGGAACTGGAAAAAATGAAAGGTAATGTTGTAGTCAGACATGGTTTAATGTATGAATCTTATTTTTCTATTTCAACAGCGGAGGGCAAGATTCGATCCGTCGGCGTCTCTAACTATGAAGTATATCACATGGAAGAAATTAAAAGCTTCAGCAAGGTAATAATGCATGGACTGACAAAAGAATCGAGAAAATTATGTAAAGACAAGGTATATCAGATGGTACCATGCACAAACCAAGTTGAATTCCACCCTCATCTCACTAGAGAAGAACTGAGACAGTACTGTAGGAAGGAGGGCATTTTTCTACAGGTTCGTGTATCACTTTTGAATGGACTTATACACCCCATTTCTTCTATAATAGAAAATATTTCCTTACGACGCGCCAATGGCTGTACACAGCTTAATGGCGTTGCTGAACAAGCATAACACAGTCGAGATATTCGCATCGAGCATGAGCTTTTCTGTGTTCTGTCGCGCTTCATAGGCCGGTGGAGCTAACCGTCGACTGATCTGGTAGAGGCTGTGGGAAAAAAAAACCGAAAAATACGTTGAGCGTCGAGAGAGCCGACTAATTTGAGCGTGTACAGCAGCGCGACGCTGAAGCAACCATTCTCTGCTGCCGCAATAGCTTACCCTGGCGATATTTGGTGTTTTTAATCGTATCCAAGACGAAAAAAAAAACACAAGCACTGCAAGGATTAGCCGGTGCAGGATGACGATCCCAGAGTGCTGCGCGGGCACGCGCTGTAAATGCTCGAGTCCGCACATTTATCAGGTCCATTGCCACTCCCTATATATGTATACAGTCTTTCTCAAGATATTCTGCAGATTGCGGGTGCGCTCTGATTATATGCGTTCTGAGTAGGCCCAAATGACGGATGTGGTATGAAAATGCTCTAATTGGGAGGGTCGAATAGCTCTCGTCACCCTCTCCATCAGCCCATTATCTTTAGACATACTGTAGTTCAAACTAACTGGTACAGTTACTTCAGAGTTGTCATCCACTATTTTGGAAATTTGGAACATGCACAAACTGTTGAAATTTCTAGACTGTGTTGACTAGAATTTCGTAATGTTGATATACTTAGTACTCATTGAGGCTTTCTCGTCTTTGGCTCGTTTTGAACCTGCCCTCATACAAGAACCAATTCTGACCACCCTCGCAAAGAAGAACAATGTCACGATTGCGGTGCGGTTGTTATTTTCATCCTTCTAAACTAGCCATGAATATCAAAAGGTGCTCTTGTTTCAGGTCATTTTGCTTTCATGGGCGATGAGCCAAGGAGTAGGAGTAATACCGAAGTCATCAATCCCAACGCAATTGACTGAAAATTTCGAGGTTAAATTAGTTTCTTTAACTGTATTGAAGATATTAATAGGGACAAGAACACAATTTTCACATAGATTCTTGCCCAAATATTTATGTTGAATATGAATGGATTTACTCATTTTTGCAGGCGACAAAGTTGGTGTTGAAGGAGGAAGAGATTGAATCACTGCGTAAACTAAACCGAAATAAGAATTACATCGACTGCGCAGGATGGCGCGTACTGTAACCTTAATTCTAAACGTTTTCGAGACAATAAAGTGGCAAAGTTTTGTTAAGCTTTGAGCAGCACAAAAAGTCAAGGTTTCTGCAAAGAAATTTCAATATCTCTTGTTTTCTAGAGATACGTAGAAAAAAGATCTAAATTTCTAGAAGCCCACAAAATGAGGTCTGATTAAAAAGGGCGCCAGAATTCGAGGTAAGAATGTGTTATACGCACAACATCTCAGCATTTTCAACACTTACTCGCACACACACACATGGCCATTAGCACACTCTCAGGCATTCGTGGGGGTCGACTGCAGGTAGAAAAGGGGTTCACCCCCAGATGTACCTGGGGGTGCTACCGTGATCCAGGTGCGTCGCAGATGACGTTTCGTTTCCAACTGAGCGTTTAGTTGGTCCATCCTTTCTCTTGGGATCTACTCCAAAGTTGTTTTTGTCCACGTATCGTCTTCCCTTCTCATAGCATGACCAGTCCATCGGAGTTTTGCCTTCGAAACGTATTCCTATGGGTCACGAAGACGAGTTATCTGCCGTAAGTCGGAAGTGCGAAGCCCGGCTCGATGTTGGGTACGCCGGCTGTATCTCAGAAGGCAACGCTCAACAGCTCTATGCATAGTGTGCAGCATTTTTGACATGGTCGCAGTGTCCGCCCACATCTTCGCAGCGTAGCACAGCGCTGAAAGAACTGTAGAGTCGAAAAGGTGAACGCGGAGGTCAGGATCCAACTGGTCTGTGGCTTCCCTGAGAGGCCGAAATGCGGCCCACGCCTGCTCTTCTTCTTCTATCTGGTTCTTTGAGATTGCTCTCCATATTCATTGAGCATGCAAAGTACACATAGGATTAGAGTTCTATTCGTTCTTCTTCGGAGTACACATTATTTTCTGAACTGGGTCTTTGTTCTATTTACTCGCAATCCTATCCTTTTCCTTACTTCATTTAGTTCATTTACCATCACCTTCATAGCTTCATAGCGGCGGTGTCGCTGCGACCGTTCCCCACCAAAAGTTCTTGTGCAACTGATCCTACACCAACATGCTATCCAACGCAAATAGTGTGATAAGACATGAGAACGTGTAACACTGTTATCATCATTTTCATTCACTTTCTTCACAGCGACGGTGTCGCTGCGTAGTATGTCATAGCCCTAAAGGCTGCTCCAGCCGAAATCCTCGACTTGGAGCTGAGGTGTGGGTGGTAAAATAAGGGCAATTTATACTGGACCAGTCTGGCCGTCCGGCTAACGCCGGACTTCCAGACTTTTCCATATGCTCGCTTCGCTCGCATGACCTCAGCTCGCATCCATTTTAGTGGGATTATTGTCATGCCAATTTTCGCTCCGTTTCCCCTCAATGCCCTCTCCCATAAAAATGGATTGATCAAAGAGGACCGTTCGCGTCTCTCAGAGCAATTTTATCATTTTCTCGGAAAGCTAATTGTAGCTATATGTAACCGACTCAGCCTGGAATGAACACGGGGAATGGTTTATCATTCTTTGTTTGTTGTGAATAGGATATAAAAGAGGACGGTGCGATGTGCTCAAACACCAATGAGGGTAGAACACGCAGGAGAGGACGTGATGTGGGCAGAATGGCATGGGTGGTATAATAGTCACTTCTGAGGCCGGACATTTGGTACTTTCCCCACTGTATTTAGGCGACATGGACAATTAGAAGAAAGACAGACCTGATTAAGAGCATTAGTCGATACTCAGCACCGGCTCACCTCTTCTCCATCTGTCGACCCGTCTCCAGGCGTCTCCCCCGCTTTTGGACGCCGCAGCATTCTTATCACACCGTTAGACCCGTCTCCAGGCGTCTCCCCCGCTTTTGGACGCCGCCGCATCCTTATCACACCGTTGGATTCGTCCCTGAGCGTTTACCCCCTTTTGGACGCCACCAGACCCTTATCACACCGTTAGACCCGTCTCCAGGCACTTCCCCGCTTTTTGACGCCGGCGCACCTTTATCACACCGTTAGACCCGTCTACAGGCATTTCCGACGGTGTTTCCCTGCTTTTGAGCGCCGGTGCACCCTTATCACACCGTTGGATCCGTCTCTAAGCGTTTACCCCTTTTTGGACGCCGGCGCCCCCTTATCACACCTTTAGACCCGTCTCTAGGCATATCCTCGCTTTTGGACGCCGGCGCACCGTTGCCGCAAAACTGTAATGCAAAGGCATAGCATTATCACCCCTTCTGGGCGCCTACAGCTCCATCTCTCATCCGTGTTCTTTTTGGCCTTCCTGGCTCCTTCTCATCGACCTAAAGAGATCCCACCCATCTCTTCCCTTATATAGTGTCTGGGCTTATCTCATTCATTCCAACTGTGGTAAACACAACAGTCGGTCCTTAACATTTTTGAACATGACAAAAGTGGCCCAAAACACCTGTAAATCAAAATAAAAATCAAAATTTGCAACCTTTTAGTACATAACTCGACGCGCTGAACACGATGGTGCAGGTATTTTCCGTTTTTGTTGGCTGGTTCTCGTGTACAGACTCACATACACACACACATGAATTGCCAATTAATAGATAGTAGATGCGTGCGACTGGCGCGCGTGCGTCTATATGATGAAGAATAGGGGCTAGTCGCATAGCAGACGCACGCACTTGCGACCTCGAGACGGCCGCGCTCTCTTTTCATTAAGAGTTTCATACCGCGTTGACCGGTCTTCACTTAAAATCTTTCGCAAATGGATGCGTGCGTCTGACGCCTGGTCTGGTATAAATTGCCCTATAGAGAGTGAGCACATCACAAATGTGAGAAGAACAAAAGGAATGACGACCCACCTGCAGAGGAACAAGAACCGCTATCGCGGCCACGCTGGGTATTCAACAACATGCTCTGCTCGACGCGCCAGTTAACGCTATCGCACTGGGTGGTCTGGCGCAGTCGACACGTGCAATGGGTACCATTCACAGGGTTTCGTGGGGGGATGCACGCACACCCTACGGCGGAGCACTCGTCCGCGCCTTCGACACATGGTAAAAAGCACCTTCATTTCTTGCGTCTCTCGCTTCTTTCACGCAGTTTTATCCCTGCCTACGAGTTTACCGTCCCAAGAAACCCCGAAATTTTGGGAAGTCTCCAACGTCTTTGAAGGCAGCACGCACGGTAATTTTTGTTTTGGAGATTTCGTGAATTTCGAGGTTTTCACGGACGGAATTCATGGGCAATGATGAAAGAGCGTGAAACACAACATGGAAATGAAGGCACCGTTTTCCATGTGTCCAAAGTGCGGACGGGTTTTCCGCTTAAGGCACACGCTACGAAATCCTGTGGATGGTGTGCATTTCATACACTTCACTGTACATTATTCCATACATTACACTATACACAACGCTACAGCACGCGTTGCTTACCAAGTCAATAGCGTTCACTGGCGCGGCGGACACCAAAATGGCCATGCTCGCATGCGTGTCCACGGCAGTATCTCCGCAGGTAGCCGGTTATTTCTTGTGTTGAACTTACCGTTGTGATTTCCTGGCAGCTGGCTACCCAGTAAGCTATTCATCTCAAAAGTAAAAATTTTCATGAGTGTTTCCTTTAAGATATTCAAAATGAGCCAATGGACTGCGGATTTTTCGTTCTGGCACTAGAACTCACCGCAGCGGAGTCTACCACTCAGTCAGTCACAGCACCAATCTCGGGATCAAGAATGGAATGGGCTAGCACATTTCATGAAAACAACTAATTTCTATTGGTATTTTAACAGTGTTCGATGAGAGCTTTTGTGTTAGTTTTCTCCAGTGCGCTTTCGGAGCTTACAATAGCTCCTTCGTCAGACCCTAATACAACCATGCAATATGCAGTGCAATACGGGTTAACAATTGTTCACATGTGAGAGCAACCGAGCGGGAAGGAGAGAAGAGCAGATGTGAACATACAACAAATAGGGCGATTTATACCAGATGCGACTATCAGGCGCACGCATCCATTTGCGAAAGACTTTCGATGAAGACCGGTCAACGCGGCATGAAATTCTCCAATGAAAAGAAAGTGTGGCCGTCGCGAGGCCGTAAACGCGTGCGACTGCTATGCGTCTGCGATGCGACTGGCCCCTACTCTTCATCATATAGTCGCACGCACGTCAGTCGCACGCATCCACTGTAAATTGCCCTAATGACTACCATATCTGATGCTATCTAGAGAAACTGCACTTACACAAAACACTACTGTTATTCCTAAGATGTTTAACCGGTCGTTGCCAAGCAGTTGACTTTAACGCAACAGGCTGCTCCTTATTTTTAATTTCCGGCTTGTACCGTTTGATTTCCCGAGTCTCCATGATCTTCCTATGTAGGAGGTTCTCTAGGCGCCGGTGTAGCAACATCACTTCAAATTCTGGGGTAGAATCTCGGGTGTGAACCATCATCGTACGGTGCCGGGAAAAGCTGTATTGGCGTAAGCCTGTGGGCTTACGAGTGCTCGACGGTGTTCATCCAACCGCTCTCTCAGTGGGCTTTCCCCAATGTATCGCTACCGCATCCTCGACACTTTATCATATACACCGTGCCGCGCAAATGACAGATCTTCTGATCGGTGCAATAGCGGCATCCCTCTTCGCCGCATCCGTTCTCATACAGATGTCAGCATCCGTTTGAGTGTAGGTATGGGCTTGAATATTGGGCGCACTGGAAATCGTGACCTCTTCACTATGGTGTAAACACGTTTTGCAAGGTGTTCATGGAGGTAGGATGATACCAGCGCGATCCCATCTGGTGCCGAATACGGTCTCCACGTAGCCATATTTCCACTGTTGTAGCCATTGTCAAAAAATACGCTGGATTGTCTCATCAACTTCTGAACTGCTCTTTCGTTCGCAGGTTTTGGTCAAATTTCGCACTATATATTTATGAAAGAAGGTTGTGCGCTTCATGAATGTAGTAAGATGTTCTTTGATGATCGCTTTCTGTACCAGCAAATTTTCGTTGTTCCATTGCAAATTCGACTCTTGGTCATCAAGAATGGCAAAAATGCATCGTTGCTTAGTTCTCCGATAGTGAACGTTATATTCACATCCAGTGCGTTGAAATATGCGAGCGTTTCAGTCAGTTCAGTGCATGATGATCCCATCACAAAAACATCGTCGATGTAACATTTGTACAGGGTCCGTATCCAACATACTTTATCCGCTCGGATAAACACGCTCTAGCGGATATGTTACAGTGGTTTCGAGAATCTGCCATCCAATAAAAACGTATCCTGGGATATACAAATCAAATCCACTAGTTTCACTGCAGGTTATCTTTATCCGGTCGATTTCCACATAACGATCCGTCATCTATTCCTTCTTCATTTTGTGTTGACTCTCGCCGAGGCACTGCACTTTTGCCAAGAAATGTTCACTTGGATGGAGTTACATTGGATAGCAAAGAGGATGAAAACGAATGTGAATGGGTATATATACCCGCATTGTTTTCCCTCCCATGGTCAAATATTTTGGATACGACTCCAGTACATCTGTCAGCCACGACTTCTCGATGCGATCAAGATATACGAGGGCGGGCAAGGGTGAAACACGTATTCCCATTGTCAGACCTCGTTTCTGCGCATAAAATTTGCTGTAAAAACGGAATATGTTCAAGGAGAGCGTAGCCTCAAAGAGAATCTGGATAAGCAGGGTTTTGATGGACGCATTGTTATTGTTGTTCGTGTGCAGCGACACTGCATCGTAGCTCACGTAGCATGCAGAGGCTGGGACCTGACATTTTTCGATGGCGTCGATGAACTCAGTGGAGAACAGACTTCCCTGCTGTTTTAAGAATTTTAGGGCGAAACATCTGTATGAACTTCTCCCGGAGACACTATCGTCAGCGAGTGCAGATGATGTTGAAGCCTTATCGAGATCACGAGGTATTACTACGAAACCACCATCTTTGTCGCCAACAGTTATTCGAAGATCTTGTCGTGCTGCTCTACGCTTCCTCAATCCTCTAAACTCTTGGGGAGCAAGATTTGTAACGAAATGTGATCTTGAAGCGTTTCGATACTGCCGCATCAAATCAAATTCCAGAGCAGAGATTAATGGATCCATTGGTGTTGACTTCGGAATCGAAATGTGAGGTTTGAAAAATGGCAGTGACGCAAGGATAGCTGATGTACTGTTCAAAACTCTTGGGCTTTATGAAAGTGCCATCTTAGCTGGTACGCAAACTTGTGAACACCACACAAAACAGCATCGAGGGTTCCTTCGTTCGCAGGTGTTGCTATAGCAAACGAAGGTCCAATATTCAGCAATGCTTTCATGTCGCCATCTACTACTTCGGAGCCGAGTCCGGCACATCGTAATGGTGATACGACTGCTGTTCTTACAAATAATGGATGGTTGTTCTTATTTGGTAGAATGTTTTTCAGCTTCTTTTGAATACGGTTTCGTTCACGTTTGCAAAATAGAGAACAGGTTGATTTGTTTTGGATCGAAAATGTAATTTTTCATTGTTTATTTTTCATTTATTCCAATGAACTCATAGGTGCGCTAGAGCACCAAAAAGAGAAGAACAGTAATGTTGACCAACGTAAAGTTATCGCAGAGCTACTTGTACGATCCCATCTTATCAACAGCACGTTATCGAATCTGCTGTGCCCAGAATTTTTCTTTTGGATATATCACCGAAACAGTGTCCACACCAAATTATTAAAGCGTTCTGCGACGAGTTCAGGTAAAATTCATCAGTGCACATTCAGGAATAAGCAAAATTGCATGGACCGATTATGCTAGGCCTGACCAATGGCGAGATCCCTCCACTCACTCGATCTGTTGTGAGTTGCCCCAAGGGCAAATTTTTGGAAACTATTCTATAGGTATTCTCCTACCTAGTAGTGCCTTCCTCGGCAGGCCGGCTACAGTTCTTCTCAACGGTAATGGTTTGAAGGTGTACAACCAGGTGAAGCAGTGGCCTCGAGTGTTGGTGGCTCACACTGACGAGCAGAAGCATTGGAATGGTCTTACTTTTTATAAATTGGCTTTATACTTGATTGGTGGTGACTATGAGATCCACATAAAAGATAGGAGACGGATATGGTGAACTTCAAAGAAAGGAAGGGGGGAGACTCCACTACTGTGATAAGGGTGCGCCGGCGTACAAAGTGGGGGGAGACGGGCCCACCGCTAGATTATGAATTACCATGAGGCGAAACAGGGCGGACAACGTTTCTGTGGCATTTTTCAACTTTGGACTTCCTTTAAGGTTTTCTCAGACAATCTTTTATAGACGACCACGAACTTCTATTAGAGCTAGAAGTTTCACAGTGCGAGCGGGTGCGGCATATCTCTCTCTGAGAAAGAATGCACCTCCATTGAACTCTCTCGCTTCCTTCAAGAGATTTGCCATCACAAGGATAACCTCCTATTAACAAAGTAATGGTGCAGTTTCAACTTTATGTATTGACTGAAGGAGATAATGGTTAATGCAGAATTGTATTGAGAAATACTGATTTCCATTCATGATACTAGTCTCAAATGTCGTCTTTAAACTATCTGAAGTCTGTCTTAAACAGCGTAATAAATGTAATGTAATGTAATGGAACGGGCTGACCGAGCTACCAAGGTGGGGTTTCCGGGCTGATCGCGGCACCAAAATGTGGCCTGCGGGCTGACCGCGTACCTAACTCAATGTTTTGCTGACCGCGGTGCTGTCCGCGGTCAGCGAAACTTCTGGCCCATTGTAGTGACAAGGAGCAAGCCATTCCCGTGAAATATACACTGCGATTAAGGATGTAGGGACAATGACACTATCCTCATACATACAGAAAAAATAGCAGACTTGTTTAACGGCAGGACCCACGGAAAAATTCGAGTTCGAGATTTCGGCACATTTCAACGTAGTCGCGTGTAATTACCACTGTAGCAAAGTTGAGAACCGTCAGAACGTTCGGAATCCCTTTTTTCTGGAACCTCTCGAACCCTCGCTTTCGAACATGTTGGCCGAGTTGCGCGACCTGTTCGTTGTGGACCGATCAAGAAAAGTCAATACCGCCGCCATTTTGGCAAGCTGTTTCGTCGGCGAAATTGGTCTTTGGCACTGTTTTGTAGCATTCCCCAGGGTAATGGAAGAAGCCAAATTTTGAAAAAAAATTCTTGAGCAATCAAGGTGTCGCACGATCACCAACGACTTCCAAAACGATCTCAAAACTATGAAAAAATCCTAAAACAGCACAATAGCAGAAATCAGCCGTACAAATAATGAAACGAGTGAATTTCTCGTAAAAGAACAACTAGAAAAATTCGTTATACTAGGCAATGCAAAAAAGGAAAGCTAAGGACAGAGAACTAGCTCAATAATGACAACAAAAGAAATGGCTGCCTATAAAGTCAGCTGAGAGCAACGGTTTTCCGCCGGCACAACTCAATCGAACGACCCCACGCAGATCCTGCAGATTCGCGTTAGACCACCTGTATTTCAAAAACGGTTTACTATTCCGAGATACTATTGTCGTAGAATTGTTAGGAGACCCAGCTAGGCTCCAAATCGATGGAAATTTCATGGACCGTGGAGAATTCCCGTGGGTGCTGCCTTTAATCGAGGAAGGCGATGGGACGGGAGGTACTAATCTCACCAACAAATTTCACCGATCGAGTGGAGACCACTCCCCAGTCTAGGAGAAGTGGATGACACTCGTGGTTCATTTTTGGAACGGAGCTCTCGCTCAGAGAGCGTTCGCATTGATTTCAAGTACATATATATGTATTTCATAGGCGGTTATTTTAGAGTGAACGTTTTAGTATCCAGGAACGTAGAACGAAGAATACGGATTGAGTTGTGGCAATGTCGGGCATGATAATCCTCGAGCCTCCTTGTATTATACAATTCAGGTAAAGAAGGATGGGACAATATGTCTGATGTTGATTTCGATATGTAAAATGTCATTCATTCGCTTCAGAAAGCATTACTGTCGTTGTAAGCACTCTACGATACCATTTTAGCAGCGGGCTGACCGTGCACCGATATTTGGCCGACCGCGCTCAATTATTTGGCGGACCGCGGAGTTGGCTACGGCCAGCCAAATTTCCGTACCGCGGTCAGCTCGCTTCATTCTCTGAGTTGTTGAGGAAAAGATTCGAATCGCGCGCCCGTGTTTGACGCGGTCGACACACCGCGTAGACGTCAATATTTATCATCATTTTCGAAAATCAATTGCATGCGGTGGAATTGTGCACCATTCGTTGATTTATCCCCGTTGTCTTCAAATGCCATAGTTACATAATGTTTCGTGATGCAGTTGTGACGATACCACAGTTGCATCATGAAACGTGATGCAACTGTGGTTTTCGATAGTTTCTATGTGTGCAAATCAAGAAACTGATTTTCGAAAACCAGTTTCTTGGTCAGTTTTGCAGCTCCTAAATGTTTTTGTGTCTCATGCGTCACAGTTGCATCATTTCACCTGATGCAACTGTGGTTTCCGAAAGTCTTCATGTTTGTACAGTGTCTTAGATTTCACCAACGCTACAGTCAGCGGTACTGATCGCGACTCATACTTGGAAAGTAAGCACTCTTTGCCCACCAGCTCGTGCGGTGCTGGTTCTGTCTGGAAATCGGATGATGCGCAACCAATCGGATGATGCGCAACCATCTCGTGTAAGGTAATGCAATGAGTAATACCTTTTTCTACCAACGAACTCCGTTTTCTAAGGTCCAAACGCCCGCTGAACAAAACTCGAGTTTCGTCTTCACGCTCTGCGAAATAGGGAAAGCATGTTCTGACGGATCAGCCAATCCCGACGCCTGACCATGTGAAAAGTCTTAGCGCAGCTGATTTAATGGATGCGGCCTCCGAATCTTCATCAAGGTTATACCATTTCCCTAATTAAGTTTATCTTTGGTGTTCTGCAGAACCTCTACTCAAATTATCTGCTATCCTAGCCCGATCGTTCGGCGCGCGAATCGTCCAGCAGTATAGTGAAAGGCCCTTTACTACGGACGCATTTGTGGCGAGCGTTCCGACTTTATCACACAATGCATCTTTGATTTGTGCTCTTATGCTTTTACTCTTCATACTTTTTTATTTATACTCTTCTGAGACGTGTACTATGTTCGCGCGTTTCAGCAGTCTCATATGCGTCGGAAAAGAAAGCCGATCGATGTAGTTCGTCTTGTGAGATTGGCCAATAAATATATAATACACTTGGCAAACACGAACTCGAATCCTTGGTGCACCAGCAAATAGAAGTGGCTTTCCAGGTGCTCCCTATTCAGAGACTCACACAGCAATTTAATCCGCCCATATACACTGGTCGTTCAGGCTAACATCTCCATGACCCTCCTGGCAAGATTCGCAGAGACCCCTAGCTCTCCGCAAAGACAGCTGACCCAAGAGGGGAGGATACGAATTCGGATTTACGCAGACCATTTCGGCTCTCCCGACTACCCACCAGCCCCTGCAAACTACATTATTCCGGAGTCTCGTTTTGGCCAAGGTTCGTAGCTGATTTGTCGTGGCTCGGACCAATTAAAAACTGTCCAATTCTTTGTTTAAGCTGTTCTCTTCCCGAAATCTACGTAGGGCTCCAGAGTTCTGACAGACCCAAAGGTGGTCACCGAAACCGATGCGCATAGATTTTTTAGGCAATTTGTGGATAATGTTGTCACGAAAATAGGAACTTTACGTTTCCCTCAGTTTTTTCTTTCACTCTGCTTTCCCGTTCGAAGTCGTGTGACGAGCCGAACCGCGTGAGGCTTGCTGCGCACGCACATGGTCGATTGTTCGACCGCGCCCGTGGCCAACCAAGCCATCCATCCTCCGGGGGTCGGTGAAAAGGTACCAGAGGAGTCTGGGAGGATGAAGCACTGACTTGGTTCATCTGAAGCCCCTCGCAAGTCACTGTAAAGGGCACATACGCATTCAATGCCTCTACGATGCTCAAATGAAGTCGAATGCGTGGCGCATCCCACATGACGGAATCGATCAACGCCGACCACTTCATCCTTTATCCACTTAACACTGCATCTGTCGCGAAGCGGCGCTCCCGCTCGAAAGAGAGCTGGGGTACCGTACCTATGAAGAGCCAGAGGCGGGTTTGATCTTATTCTGATCAGGCCCGTGCCCTATCGGTCAGCGGTTCTGCCTCAGGGGGCATTCTTGTTGCTCACGTTTACCGCCACTGACGGCTCTTTTCTAGTTCGTGTTTCTCACGTTTTTTTTCGCCCTCACTAACCGTCACCTAGGGCCGACAACCTAATACATTCCTGGCTCGTTATGGGACCCTTACGTCTCTCCATTTCTAACTCTAGTACATGCTTTACCCATAGTTCATTACTGAGATGGCCTCGGTTAATACTCATCCTCGTTTTCTCTTCATCGCAACTAGAATGATTAGATTACAGTTGTTTTCTCCTAATAAACTTAAGAAGCTCTTGTCTTTGTTGACGAAGTGTTCCTTCACTATCATACTCTTCCGTCCGTTTATGGGTAAGGTGGCAGAAGGGCTGGTCCCAGTAACCCGCACCGATCCGCAACAGCATCCATGTTGCCTTGTAAGTTTCACATTATCTATATCTCTACAATGTGTAAAACTTAATTACACCTGTTTAGAGATATCTGCATAAGACAGCTTAAGAAAGCCGAACAAGATCTTCAGGACGAAGAAGGGACCGGCCCGGAACAGCAAAGAGCTAGAGGAGCAGAAGATTCGCTTCTTCTACAATGTACAGTTAACAGTGTACAGAAATGCTTACCACCTCTTCCACTAGAGGTATTTTTGTTTTCGTTGCGTTTTTAAGCTCATTTTGTGAAGATTCACTTTTATCTACTGCCTCTCACTCACAATCTTCCCTACGGTGCCTCATTATTGATGATTCTCTACGTTTAGGTTTTGTTCTCTTTTGGTCATGAATGCTCTTGAAGTTTAAAGTTGAAGTTCCTTTTTTTTTTAGTTTTTTTCGGTGTTTTCTTTGATTCATACCTCGTCTTCGCTGTTTTGAAGTTCTGAAGTTTTGTTCTTCATAGCTATTGCTGTTTTGAAGGCATGTATGTTTACTTTAGAACATTGCCTTTTTTTTCAAAAGAGTGAACGTTGTTTAATATTTGATTCTTTATTTATGTCTCTTTGCATGTCCTTTTCATCTGAAAATGGCTTAGTCCAGTGCCAAGAAATTTTCATGTGGAATGGAGGTGGGAGGAGGTGCGCATTCCGTGCTAACCTTGCCTTTTGTATCGCCAAACAAACTAAACGCGCAAAATTTTTGATAACTTTGGGGAACCGTTTTTCTGATATCAGGAGTCCACTGCCTTACCAACTGCGCCACCCGAGTCGACACCGATGTTGATTGAATCTGCAGCTGAGATTGAAGCGATTACGTTAACCCGTAAAATTTATCGCCAAGCAGACCTTGCCTTTTGTATCGCCAGAAAACCCATAAAATGTATCTTCAACAGATTTTCTTTCCTTTTGTTATGCCAAACAGACTCTGTAGTCATTCTCCCGTAAGATGTATTGCCAAGCAAAATTTTATCTCGTGAAATGTATTGTCAAACATTGAAAGGTCCGACTCTCAATGAACCTCGGCATTTTTGAACAATGATTCGATTGCTTTGGTGAGCTTCAGGCGAGGTTGGCAACTAGTTTATTTTGGCTTACGTTTCGGCAAATCGCCGTCTTCAGAGCCTGAAATGGGCGATTCGATAAGCTAACTATCCGGTCAAATCTCTACACTACCACACAAACGAAACGCTAAGCCTTGTTTTCAATCACGAAGCTAGCTGCTGGACCACCAAACGCTCACCACTTCGATGTCACTGGAGTGACGTGATGACTGGAACGACCGCTAACTGTCCACTAGAGCGGATGACTTAGGCGTACTCTATTGGATCAGAAGAGCAGTCCCAGATATGGCGCAAGTTCCCGTGTGATTGAGAGGCATTCTTCCTTGCGATTCATTTTTGGACTTTTCGCATGAATCCACAATGCCTCCAACGCTTTGCGAGCTGATGTTTGAGGTTCTCGCGCTAAGATTTTTACACTAACTTCAAAATTCACTCCGTCATGTCGCAGCTTTCTGTGAGCACCCAATGGCGTGGTCGGACGTGATTTTTCTTTGCCATCTAGGTGCTCCTTTATGCGCGCACACAATGGGCGTGCCGTCTCGCCGACATACTCCTCACCACAACTTTTGCAAGCGATCAGGTAGATTACTCCCGAACTCATGCAGTCGCCTGTCCTCCCTTCAGGGCAAACAACGCATTTGGCCGTGGAGCATATGCGGTCGTACATTCGGTTCCTGATTAGTTGGCGCTTGAGGTTATTCGGTGGTATTTCTACAACCGAAACATATTCATCTAGAGCAGCTCTCCTCAGACACTGTCGAATGGCAGTGCTTACCTCATCGGAGATAAACGGCAGACAGAAGGGTATTTTATCTGCGTGCGTGGACTCCCGACTTTGTCTTACTACACCTTTGTGCCTTTTGGACCTAGGTATCTGGTTGGTGTATCCATTCATTGCAGCAACTCGCTGAGCAAGAGCTAGCGATTCCTCCTTCTCCTCCAATCCGCTACAAACTCTTGTTGCTGTACGAAACATGTTGGTAACAATAGCTTTCTTTGCATGGGCGGGATGGGCAGAGAGAAAGTGTACTAAGATATTCTTGTTGCTTGGTTTGCGGTACCACTTAGTCCTGCAGATACCATGGGTAATGATAATCTGAGCGTTCAGAAAAGGGAGCCAGTCGTTCCGGGGTGTGTCTCTAGTGAGCTTTATGTTATGCTCCACGGCCAAATGCGTTGTTTGCCCTGAAGGGAGGACAGGCGACTGCATGAGTTCGGGAGTAATCTACCTGATCGCTTGCAAAAGTTGTGGTGAGGAGTATGTCGGCGAGACGGCACGCCCATTGTGTGCGCGCATAAAGGAGCACCTAGATGGCAAAGAAAAATCACGTCCGACCACGCCATTGGGTGCTCACAGAAAGCTGCGACATGACGGAGTGAATTTTGAAGTTAGTGTAAAAATCTTAGCGCGAGAACCTCAAACATCAGCTCGCAAAGCGTTGGAGGCATTGTGGATTCATGCGAAAAGTCCAAAAATGAATCGCAAGGAAGAATGCCTCTCAATCACACGGGAACTTGCGCCATATCTGGGACTGCTCTTCTGATCCAATAGAGTACGCCTAAGTCATCCGCTCTAGTGGACAGTTAGCGGTCGTTCCAGTCATCACGTCACTCCAGTGACATCGAAGTGGTGAGCGTTTGGTGGTCCAGCAGCTAGCTTCGTGATTGAAAACAAGGCTTAGCGTTTCGTTTGTGTGGTAGTGTAGAGATTTGACCGGATAGTTAGCTTATCGAATCGCCCATTTCAGGCTCTGAAGACGGCGATTTGCCGAAACGTAAGCCAAAATAAACTAGTTGCCAACCTCGCCTGAAGCTCACCAAAGCAATCGAATCATTGTCAAACACATTTTCTTGCTAAATGTATCACCGCCAAACATCAGAGTATGGTCGGGCAGTCACTACCACCAACCAATCGTAGGTTTTCGTGACGCACAGACATTCACTCACACACTCAAACACACATTAGCTGGCACACGGACTAAGCGCTTTATTACAAGTTATGATCATGATTCTACTAGTGCAGAATAGAACGCAGAACACCTTGGTTAAAGGCAGCACCCACGGAAATTTTTGTCATTGAGATTTCGGCGCAATCTTAAGTTTTCGACATCGGTGAGCACGGCTATACCGCTCATTTTGTCAAAACTTCCAGAAAAACGATTTCTGAATGCCCTTATTTCGCTGAGTTAGGTCAAAAATGGCCGAGTTGCGTGAAACCGATCTGACAAAAAAGTCGATAAGGCTGCCTCTGTCGTCACGTAGTTTTTTGCCGACTTTGAGTATTTACCTTGATTTGTAGCTTTCTCGAACAAAATAAAACAGAAATAGGGAAACAGAAGAATGGAATTTGCACAGATGTATCTGTGGAGCAAAAATAAAAAAAATTAGGGCAAAGGACAAGAAGAAGTATTGCTAATTTACAAATAAAGAGAACAACTGAATGACATGAGCCGGAAAAAAGGTAGCAACTCTTGAAAAGTGAAAACAAGAAGGTTCTCAGACAACTATAACCAGAATAGTAGATGAACTGTGGAGAAAAGAGCGCGGAAAAGACTTTTCTCATTGAAAAACTGTGTGACGGCAGGCAAAAACAGCTGATCCGTGTCAAGTGTCGCTCCAATGCTACGTTTGGAAAGCAGGACATCTCGTACCAGCGCCCCAAGGTTGAAATGTTGCAAGGGACTTGTACTTGTAATATCTCGAGTAGGGCGCGGTATCCGACAGCGGTTCCATTGCAGAATTGTCGGGACTATGCCTTAAGTTCGAAACCACTCAAAATCTCAAAGACGAAGATTAGCGTGGGTGCTGCCTTTAAATAAAAGGCACATTCATAAATACACATAATTTGAAGTGATGAAAAATTTCACAACACTCTAGATCACACACATCATTTAGGGTATCCAATATCCCCTCCAGTGGCTTCCCTTTCTCATGCGTCAAAAACTATGTATTGTCGACTGCGTGAGCATTTGCCTGTCCCTTCAAATAAAAAATAAATACAACAAGAGGGGATAGAAGAAATATTAGAATACGCAGAGAACCAACAAAAAATCTCATCTTGAGTAAAGCAAAAGAAAGAAACTTTGAAAATCTACGCACATACTGCACAATTCTTTAGCGGTGCGCTATTCCAAGCTGTTCTAGCTTGGAATGGCGTTAGCAGCATTTGCCATATCCTGGCGGTGAGCACTTGGTACTGCTGGTATTTCCGCAGCACCTATGCATGCTGCTTCTTGCAAACGTGGGCGGTCAAGGCCTCGGCAGCTGATACGGAAGGGTTGCTTCCTTCCAGCACAACCTCAACAACTGTTGTGCTCGTCAGTGCAGATGATATTTTGCTGCTGCGTTCAAAATGTGGGTGGGGCAGGTTTAACTATTGAGATATGGAGCTGCGCGATCCGCTGAGGAGGCCATAAGATGACGATGCTAGTCGGGTTCATGCTGTTCAGTATTGAACTTAGGTACGAATCGTGCCGACGAAGATACAGCTGCACTCATGTGGGATACGCCACGCATTCGACTCGATTTGATTGTGAGCATCGTAGAGGCGTTGAATGCATATGTGCTCTATACAGCGACTTGCGAGGGGCATCCGATTAACCACCTCAATGCTTCATCCTCTCAGACTCCTCTGGTACCCATTTACCGACCCCGGAAGGATAGATGACTTGGCGGCCACGGGCGCGATCGAACCATTGACCGTGTGCGTGCGCAGCGAGCCTCTTATCACTGCGCCACACGTACCCAGGCACTATAATCTTCCTTAAAAGTGTGTGCACAACGATGCGAACAATTGAGGCTATCTGTGCAAATGAGTATGGCTAGTGGAGAATGTAACACCTTCCAACGAAAGTGATACTGAAGACTTCTCTCACACAACATGACATGCAGAACAGCGTGATAAATGTAGAGGGAGCGGCAAAAGTCTTTGGACAAGCCTAAACGCTCGCTAAAAACCCACGGAAGAAGAAATTGGAAGAGACCAGCGATTATTTTCTCTTTATGACCTAGTTATGAGCATAAATATTATTTCTGTTCCCGAGGTTTCCTCCTCTTGTATGTTCACAGCCTTCGGAAAGTCCAGGTGAGACGTCGGCTCTTGCGCGCAGATAGTGGAGATGCGTTTTCCCCCACCACTTCTCCATCTATTTGTGAGGAGACTCCAAACTCCTGTGGGGGGGGGGTAGTAAAAGCCTCCTACTATAGAACCCAGAAAAATCTCTGGTAAATTTGGAAAATGGGTAGGACACTCCTAATTCCACCGCTAGCTTCGCTTTTGGCAGTGGTCAAAATTTTCGCATGCAAACACGAAAATCGCACTACAACAGCTATTTTCGCCTGTTTAAGAGCAATTTCATCACTGCTTTCTGTTATAAATTTGTTGATATGCTCGCAAATGACAATTTTTGATTTATATTAGGTGTTAACATAAATCCTTGCGCTTTTCTCAGTTGCAATTTTCTCTGCCCTATTGCCATTTTTCCCTGACATGTTCTATACCTGCTGAAAGCTCTTTCCTTCCTTTACAATCCTCTCATCATGATTATCACAGGACTATTGAGTTACTTGATTTTCAGGCTAGAGAAGAATAACCCCAATTCAAGGAAAAACACCATTTCCTCTTTGTATTCAATAGGGACCAGAAAGCACTCAATAGTGTTTGAACGTGGAAGCTCTGCAGAATAGAAACGCGGAAGAACATTACCAGTGGAAGTGTTGGAGGACCAGTTTGGCAAGGGTGGGGTCCCACGTCATCATGGGGTAAGAAATGGAGAATTACCCCAGTTATTGGATAGCTTTGAGAGGTATGACGTCCATCTAGACCGTTCGATTCACAAGGAGCACTTTCCAGGTCCTCTCGACGAAAATCTGTTTGGTCGAAGTGATTGGTGTCAGTAAGACCAAACATGTCTTCCATAGTTCTCGAAAATTGCTGGTGACCAACCATTTCAAGCGAGATGTCTCTTTCATACTTAGCACACGTCGTTTTGCCAGTTCTGATGACTTTTCGAGCTTTAGCTGAATGCCAGAATAGGCAGTTGTCGGTTGCGCTGCTTTTCATTGACTCATTGCTCCAATTCGTAGGTTCAAAACTCAAGCAATCTGTCAGTTTACCAAAAATGCTCCCAAAATTTTTGTA
Source organism: Ancylostoma ceylanicum (assembly GCA_000688135.1). Lineage (NCBI taxonomy): Eukaryota > Metazoa > Nematoda > Chromadorea > Rhabditida > Ancylostomatidae > Ancylostoma > Ancylostoma ceylanicum. Next base: position 95,634 of record JARK01001395.1, on the reverse strand, counting down.
GAGAAATATTAGCGCTTTCGAATCGTATATGACTTGTTCCTGAAAGATAACAAATAGGTGGAGAAAAGTGCATCTGAAAAAAAGCGCAAGGACTTATGTTAACACCTAATAGAATGACGAAATGGCCTTCTCAAGTGAGTTTTCTTCTCTATTGCCATGGTGGACACAAATATTCGATTATCGAGGTCCTACATCTATTAGGTTGAGGAATTATAAATGTCTGTTGACTTCGTCCCCATATTTCTCAGCAGCATTTGAATTTTTGAAAGCGATTTTGTGTTCATTTTACACTGCCGCTATACTCCTCGAGGAGTATAGCGGCTACCTTAAAGAGCGATCTATTACGCGTCTACTGATACAAGAATTGCTTAGATTCCTTCAACTTCCGATTTTTAAATAAATTCGGAACGTGACAGATCGAAAATGTGGAATTTTTCATTGCATGGTGTACAAACTTTACAAGGCATATTACCGGTAGAACTGCAGCACACTTCATGTAATGCCGTTAGAGAAAGTTCGTTTTGCCTCTCGGTCACATACGCGCAGGAAACGACTCCTTAAAAATACCTCAAACTTGGGTAACTGAACCGGAATTCTTGGTGCCAATCAGTTTTTCGACTGCATCTATTTTCAAAATTGGATTTTGGTGTCCCTCAAATAACCGCCTTATAGCCAAGGCGTGACACTACAGAATGTTGTTTGCACCCGTGAACATATATTCCTTGGAGGAGGAACACATCAAAAAGATTGAGGGAACCAGAATTTGGATGGGTTGACATTATGACCCACAGCGAACTGAACTCTTTAAGTAGGGCTTTGGTTTCTTGTGTGGAAGAAGGAGAAGAGTCATTGATTAAGGAAAAAAGTGTCTCTTGGATTGCGCTCTTGAACCTTTATCTTAACAAAAATTTTTACCTGCTCCTAAAAGAGACGTTTATAATTCCTCAACCCAATATTTTGGGAGATTCCAAAGTGGTTTCGAGATTGTGCAGGCTATGGCCTCGTCGAAGCCATACAGGAATATAGACTTTTCCGCAACGTTGGAGAAGGCCCGAGATGAATTTCGGTCCGTCAGTGTGCGCGCCGGGCCAATGTGTCGTCTACTTTCTGACAAGGCTGGGTCGCTACAAGTGGAGGAAATTTTGGAATCAAATTATCATTTATGTTAACAAGTGAACTGCTAATACACAACAATCATAGAATTTCCAATTTTTTTCTTCCTCGTGTTTTGAAGGTCGAATATGCTTGTCCAAAGACTTTTGTCGCACTCTGTATGTAGTTAGATTTTTCTGGTAGAGCCTTGTCCTCTTGAACACACAGACGTAGAATTTCAATTGAGAATGATAATGACGCCCTGCAACCCCGCTGGCAAGAGGGTTGCTATTCCATAGAATGAGCAGGGAGTTCCATGAACTGGGTGGGGACGTCAGGGAGTTCTAGCGGGTATCCGCGGAAAGCAACTGAGGTGTAGACCTGCGGTTCAAACTCGCAGGGAGTGACATCACGCGCTACTCTCAGAATTCGATGTATAATACAATTCGAGTACAATTCAACCGCAAATTGCCCTGACCTGTCCATGAAATGAAGCTATCAAAAATTTGTTGACTTTCCACAACGTAGTATCGCAAGGATTCCTCTTGGAAGTGTGTCTCATTTCCTAGTGCAGCGCTTTCGACAGTAACTCCAACTTGAAGTGCGAACCAATGGAATCTGAATGTCCAACTCCATATAACTCGTTATACGTGCCCATGAAGGTTAGATAGGATCCAAAACGGTACCTATTCAAAAAGATTCGATAGTTTTAGAAGGCAGGACTGGTGTGCTGTAAGCATGGGATGGCATGCGAAGTTGCCAAAAAGGAAAAAGAGAGGGAACTAAATGGTAAATCAAATCCGCGGTTTACCTTAGTAATCCATCACTGGAGTGTCAAATTACAGGTGAAGACACATCTGAGCAATACGTAAACCTTGTTGACACTAAGAAGGATGTTACCAAAAACAGGGATGAACTCATACAATCGTTAGCAGGGAAGCTAAGGTTGGTATGCGCTGGAGTTGTGGAAGTGTTCAAGTATGCAAACGACTTCTCGTCTAAACACTTCTCAATACAGAAAGGAAGATACTGCACGGCGAATAGATGAGACGGATAGATTCATGTCACAAGGCCGGAACATGGTTTTTTTTTGCATCACATTCGACTGGATGATCTGCCTAAGAGTATCCCCAGACTTCCCCAGTTCAAAATGAATCAAAATGAATCGGCGATATCATCCTACTATTACTTAATTGGCAGTTCATGTGTGTGTGTGTGTGCACGAGAACCAGCCAATGTCGTCAAAAACGAAGCACACCATCGTGTTCAGCGCGTCGACTTACGTACGAAAAGGTTGCAAATTTTGATTTTTACCTTGATCGGCAGGTGTTTCGGTCCCTTTCCCGTCGCTTGAAAGACCAGCAGTTGTTTACACCACAGTGAAAATGAATGAGAGTTGGTGTTTATTGGTCTGCGTTTATCAGCTCATACACAAGATAGGATGCGGGTGGGTATGTTTCAGAGACAAGCGGAGGAAAAAGAAGGGCGGGNGTCGGCAGGTGTTTCGGTCCCTTTCCCGTCGCTTGGAAGACCAGCAGTTGTTTACACCACAGTGAAAATGAATGACAGTTGGTGTTTATTGGTCTGCGTTTATCAGCTCATACACAAGATAGGATGCGGGTGGGTATGTTTCAGAGACAAGCGGAGGAAAAAGAAGGGCGGGAGGCAGTATGGATGAGTGGAGTTGGCTCCCACGGCTTGATAAGGGTGCGCCTGCGCCCAAAAGTGGGAAAACGCCCACAGCTGGGTCTTACGGTGTGAAAAGGGTGGGCCGGCGCCCAAACGTGAGGAAACGCCTGTAGCTGGGTCTCACGGTGTGATAAGGGTGGGCCAGAGTCCAAAAATGGGAAAACGCCTGGATACGGATCCAATGCTATGGGAAGGTGCGCCGTGACCCAGAACTTTGGGAATATGCTATCGATCCGGTCCGCTCCCATTGGTGAATCGGTTCCTCTGCGTTCTCCGTTCATTTGGATGCGGTGTATTTCTGCTGCCACACATAGTAGGAAAAAAGTTAGTTGGACTGTCTGCGGCCATGGAATGGGTGCTTTGACGCCGAGAAATGGGAAGACACGAAAAACATGAGTACCGATAAGGTGAGGAGTGGCCGACGTGGTGTGGGGAATGTGCCATACTAAAACAATGCGAGCGAAGCGGTCACCACAAGAAGCCTGGGAGTCCGGCGTTAGCCGGACGATCAGGCTGGTTACTGTTAAAACAGGAGTAAGAATCTTATCCACAAGTCATTCCTACAGCTCAATCCAAACACAAATTTAAGAGTCGCGTTAGACCGCAGACTTGACTAAGTGCATGCTCGCCCAGGCTCACCCGAAAATGTTTAAATATGCATGCGCTTCGACGACTGCACTCGGTGGAGCCAGAGGTTTATCCGCAAAATTTCCCAATAGCGCCGCATCTGCGTCCCACGCATCTTGTCTGACCATTGCACTGCGACGCATTTGGATTAGGGCCTAAGGCGGTCGGTTAAGTTCCACGAGGTTCGTTTAGTACCTATCAAAAAAGGGGAAAGACTTGCCTCTCGCGCCAACAACCGACTTATACAGTGCGCGTCAAAACTTTACGCCCACCCTAGAAATTCGCCGTTTTGGACGACGATCAAAATTTCCCGAGAAATGGAGTTTACTATCGTTTCCGGCGTGGTTGAAAACCCCCTAAACTTTTGCTAGGTTTTTTCTTAGTGATCCTCCACCTTTGTACTCGTTTTTAAAGGAAAAACGCGGCGGTTCAAAACTTTACGGCCACCCTTGAAAAATGTCGATTACTCAGGAAAGGCGTTGCTGTCAAACTGGCGAATGATACATACTGATGTAGTAGCGTTGTAAAAGAACGTAGAAAACCCTTTGGAGCATTTACAATCAATGCTTACGGTATTTTGTCAGTCGCTGACTGAGCAAGTCCATCACTGAGCAAGTGTGAACAAAACGAAATTTTCTTATGAACCTGAGTGGGCGCAGACGCTTACCCGGTATTTCTATGAGCAACTGTAATAAATATAGACAGAAAAAGAAACACTTGATGACAATTCAGGGCCGATACCACTCACCCTTCTGGTCCTCCTCCTCCACAACGTCGGCCGAGAAAATCCGCACTGAATTCTCGCTAACTTTTTCCAAATCGACCAGTTCCTACTCAGGACTTTTGAGGCGAGAATATAATGCATGTTCTCCGGGCCACGCCACACCACCTTCGGAGTAGAGTGATTTTGTTAGATACAACATGAACAACATGTGGGCTTGGATGGTATTTTTTGTAGTGCTTGCTAACATCCAGGATTTCAGTCATATCATCTGATGATGTGTTCATTGGTGAGCGTTGAAGTCAGACCACGATTTTCCTGGCTGAATTTTGCATTACTGTAGAGAATCATGGGAGAAGTGGGAGGTCTCTTTTCTGCCGCAACTTTGGTGGTTGAATTTCGGTGATCAGGACAGACCGCGCATTTCAGAATTGCTGAGGTGGGATTCAGATAAGCTCACCAACTCATAGCAGTGCTCTACAAAGGCATTTGTAATCATATTTCCCCTGAAACGGCGTGCACCACTTCATACAGAGCTTCAGAGAAACAATTTTCTCCTGCTCTGCATCTAACTTCGCCAGAGCCATGAACAACTTTGTCGCCGCTATGAGGAATTGACTATTTGGAGTAGTAATCAACAAAGCAGATCCTGAGGAATGCTAATTCAAATGCATTGCCTAGCTTTATCACGATAAAAAAGTCTTTCTAAGGGTGGCCGGGCGTAAAGTCTTGAACCGCCGCGTTTTTCCTTCAAAAACGAACAAAAAATTAGAGGATCACTAAAAAAAGACCTAGCAAGGGTTTGCGGGGGTTTTCGAGCACATCGAAAACGATAGTAAGCGTCATTCCTTGGGAAATATTGATCCTCGTCCGAAAAAGGTGAATTTCTAGGGTGGGCGTAAAGTCTTGACGCGCACTGTATACACTTCCCTGTGGGTGGCGGATTGTCACTTGAGGTGGAATCGAAGGCATGATGAATGGAATACAGGTTCAGGTTGATGCACTGATAACAAGCATAATTACTGTCCCACAATCAAGGACACATGAAAAACATATGAGCGAATATTCTGCTACCACCTTTTCAGGGATAAATCAATTCTATCTATAGAAACTAATGTCAGTAGTTTTTTTTTCCCATGCACCTTCTTCTGGCGCAGATCAAAGCCCACGGAGACTCAAAGTATAATCTCACCGAAGCCCACGCGTGACGCCCACTTTCATTGACGAGGAGCTGCTTGCGACTGACCTGGTTTCCCCAGAATGCTAGGATATGGGGAGGAAGTCATGGCGGTTCTGAAGCACCAAATGTGGTTGTCTCGGCGAGGTTCCTTCCGGAATCAGAAGCGATTTTCGCTCAAAGGGCGAATTCCCGCTATTGTGTAGAAATGAATGCAAAAATCCACAAAACCGTGAACAGTGGTGGGCCTAATGTTTTAGCTGCTACCACGAGGTACCAGCCGCTATGGAGGCGACCACTTGATTCTCCTGCTGGAAGGAGCTCCTACCCACCGAATAAAATAGTTAAAATTCTCAGAAATCCTCATCATCGAGGTCTCACCACGAACAAGTCACGAGCGGCCCAACCTTGTGGAACATCTCTAGCGTCGGAGAGCTGTGAATCACACCAAAGACGAAGACATCAAGTGACACTGACGTATTTTATTTGCCATAAGAGTGAAAATTTCTTTGGGAGGTCGTCCGCACATGTGCTTTGATGCTTTTTCTGTGCCCTCTTTCAAAGTGGGACAGTACTCTGTATTTGATTTATTGTTGTTAAACCCTGCAGTTTTTGGACCACAAACAACTTCACTTTGCGTTATCCCGACTTGAAGGCAGTGTGTCAACTCGTTTTGGATATCGAGATGTCGACGGAATCCGATTCTTCTCGACGCCTTTATTCCAGTCTTGAAATCCGAAGATACGGTCAAAAACCCCTACTTTTAAGGCAAAATGTAATCTTGACATGAACGAGTTTCTTCGACCACAAACAGGGAGGAAGCGGCGAGAAATTGAGATTGTTTATTGGAATGAGCTTGTCAGCAGCAGTTATTATAGACAGAACAAGTATTTTCCGCGTTGGAAAACCATGCCGTACCCGCAGTAAGATTCCATTGCAGAATGAAGCCTCACGTACAACCGGCCGAGGATTTTGAAATTCTTGGCTAAAGGATCCTGTACTTTTTGGGGTTTTCGACATCTTTTTGAAATTTAAAGTACATCTATGTGCTCAGCAGCTCAAATATGCTCAGATGATGTGGGATTGCGACGAGCTCATACACTGGCTTTAATGCTCAACGCCTTTGCACATGAGAATTCGCAAAGGTGTTACCTTTCAAAACATGTATTAGGTTGTTGCAAAATCGATGTCGGATTTTTGAACCCCAAACTTTGGAATGATGCTTTGGAATGAGAAATGGTGCTTGCACCATATAGTTCTAAAGCCCATTTCTTCCTCTTTCTGCCTATTGATTTTTGATCAGATCTGCCCACTTTTGCTATGGTTTTCGGTCTTGAATCAAAATGTACTCGTCCGCTAAAATCCGTCTCAAACTGTATTGTGGGTCCGAACTCGATAGCAAGACAGTGGCTTGGACATAAAATATTACCAACCTATGCATGATGGAATGCTTAACAATGTGATAGCCCAGTGTTGCCTCAAGTCATTTAATATTGGAGACACGTGCCTTAGAGTTAAGGACTAAAATTCAATAACGTCAATGCCGTTTTGAAAGCGCTGCTGGAACCTACCACCTGGAGACCTGTGCTGTATCTCGAAGGTGGCCTTGAAGTTCATCATTCTATTACTAGACGGTATGCCCGGCTTCGCTCGGGTATTTCAATTCTCCCGGCAGTTTAACGCTGATGACGACAACTGTTAAACCCAACGATCCTTTCATAGTGCTCGTCATTTTCATGATCAGCCCAGAAATCCTTTTTCATTCACCTCTGTCAGAAAGCACGAACAATTGCTTTGTTGGTAATTCTTCTAAAATCCTTGCTATATTCACGTTCTGTGTGTTGGAGAACCCTAGTGGACGTGTTCTTACTTATCACTAAACGAAGGCAGAAACATCAACAGAATCGATAACTCTATGTTCTCGTGGAATGTGATTGTCATATTCGTATTCAGCATATTGAAGAACCCCAATAGGCATGTCCCCACCGACCCGTGGGCAAAAATGGCGAAAAATCGATAAAATCGGTAAATCAATACTTGGTGCAAAACGGTTATCATATTCGTATTCAGCGTATTGAAGAACCCCAATAGGCATGTCCCCACCGACCCGAGGGCAAAAGTAGCGGTAAATCAATAAAATCGATAAATCAATACTTAGTACGAAATGGTTGTCATATTCGTGTTCAGCGTACTGGATAACCCCAGTAGACATGTCCTCACCGACTCTAGGGCGAAAATAGCGAAAAATCAATAAAATCGATAAATCTATAAATCAGTCGATAACCTCAAGTAGCCTAAAACCTCCGCCGGCCCGAGATGCACATGTATGCAAAGTTTGGTCCCGATCGGTTAACTCTCCGTGATTTCTATAAGGGACATACATACATACATACATACACACACATACACACACATGCACATACTTTCTACTTTATATATATACAGACTTCTGGGGCCATCGGAGAAACAAGCATATTGGAAAAACTAAACAAATGGATTCATCCGATTCATCCTCTGGTGTTTCTCAGTGGCTCTAGACCACAGTTTTCACTCCAGACGCTCTGGAAATCGATGCAGAGGGAGATCGAGAATCTCCCTTATTTGTCTTACCCAGCGGACAGTTCCCCTACAGATGACCACAAATTCAAGCGGTGGGACCCATCCCTGAGAAAAAGAATAAGCCACAAAATAACGATGGCTCAAAACGATCTCGCCGCTTTTTCTGGGTCCGAAAAGCTTGGCTTCAGGAACAAAAACTTAACAGAAAGATGTTGAAGACGTGCTGATTTAAATGAGTACTGAAACGGCAGAAAAAGGTCCAGTTTTTGCCGAGTTACGATAATTCAAAGTCAATTTGTCCAAATCCGACATCGATTTTGCAACAACCTAATATAATTGAACAAGACACATAAAACATGCAGATAGCCGTGTTCGACTAGGTTAATTCCAAATAATTCTATTTGAATACTAACAGGCCGGCAGAACGGTTGCCTTTGGACTTCTCAGAGCTTTTGCGACTGCTTACTTTGTGCAACGGCAGGAAAGCGGTAAGCATCCAAGTAACTATTTCACTGTATCATGTGAGCTTCATGAGTATACCTTAAGGTGTGCACAAGCAACAGAAGGAAAGAAGCCTTCTCTATGCTAAGCCTTCTCCACGGGATCATTTTGGCTGGGAAAGACCTGATAAGTGTAGCCGAAGCGTTTCAGCTTCACGCTCGTGAGTTATTTTACAGCCGCCTGTGGCATGGCAGGACTTACCCACGCCCTCACATGGACCACCACTTTTTGGCCAGTTATCAACGCAGAAAATGGGCGAGAGCTGAGGAGAGGGGTGCGAAAAAAAGCCGGGTTACCGTCAATTTGGGGACTCAGATGATACATTTGGGTGCAGAAAGTTTTGATATTAATCAATTGATAACATTTATAGAGAAAATAATAATAGAAATGAACTATTGAAAATAAACAAACACGAAGTATTTAGTTATTTTAAAAATATAATCTCGGGAGGTTCCCAAGCGCGCTATCCCACATACTTCTCAGGCAAACTATGCGTATGTCGTATTTTGCATTTAAATGACCTGTGCTGCACGATTGTGTGAGAAAGGTCCATTGCGACGTATAGTGGTATCTCCTGACAAGCAGCAGCTGTTCCGCACAGAATAGTGAACTCCAAACGACCGTAGACGAAGGGCGCGGCGTTCTTGAAAAAGACACAGGGGCTTTGCATGCTGCCTCTGGCTATCTGCTTCTGTCAGCAGCAGAGAACTCGAGTGCCACGCCGCAGCAGACAACCAGATCCAGCATGCAGAGCCTCCGTGTCTGGCCAGGAACGCCGCGCAGCTGTTCCGCCACTTTCCTGCTGCTCTTTGGAGTTCACTGTACTAAGGCATTTTTAGCGGCCCGCTCGCGCTTGTTTTGCGGCCGGCCCTATACAGCTCCATTGTAATCTACTCCCCTGAGCGTGAGACAAGCTAAACAGCAGCTCGAGGTAGGATCAACGCATTATAACGCTCCATCGGTACACCAAAATAGGAAGAAACCATCGAAAACATTCGGAAGTTTGAAAAACAGACCTTTTGCAAAGTCCAAACATGTTCACATTGTAATCTACTTCCCGGAGAATTCGAACTTACCCTTCTATTGTTCACTTTTTTACTGACTGATAGCTCGCTGCTCTATCCACTCGGCCATCCATCCTCATATCCTCTAACACTTTTTGGTTGCTAGTGCCTCCATTCTCCATCACCACTGTATTCCATAGGTCCGTGTGAGTATGTAACGACCCAACATATCCGATTTGTGACTACACAGAATCTGTGGAGATGTTGTCATGATTGCCCAGTGAGACTGAACATCAGATTGCGTCCACGTCGGAGCTCTTGCTTCTCATCCGTATTCTAGAACACCAGAAACATCCTGTCATCTTTCAAACCAGTTAATATGAGCTCTCCGCGGGAAGACAGGTTACCTTTTCATTTCATTATCACAACGGGATCTCCATGTCAGGCCAAGTCAAGTAACTCAACGCAGCACCGCGTCGCTTTGTTCCCAACGAGCAGTTTACTATGGTGAGTGTGTCAGACGCACGCATCAATTTGCGAAAGATTTTCAATGAAGTTTGCTTAAGACGGCATGAAATCCCCAATGAAAGGAACGCGTGGCCGCCGCGGTGAGGGTTGTACCATATGCGTACGACTGACCGGGTGCGGCTATATGATAAAGAATAGGGCCAGTCGCATTGCAGCCGCGGCTCAAACGCACGCGCTTTCGGTGCCGCACGACATTCGCGGCGGTCGCGCGGAATTTACGCAACATAGGGTACGAAAAAGCAGTCCATCGACTCAAAGACTTGCGTGTGAGGTGTTCTTGGAAAGAAAAAGAACCCAATGCGACGTTACCATAAAAGCCTGGGAGTTTTTTCAACCAACACCGGTCACTGCGTATATACAGGAGTACAAAATTCCGGAAGCGTCCTTCTCACCTCGTCTCGTTCTACAGTGGCAACTCACAAACCCAGATAGACTTCGTTCTCGAACGACATCGTGATCAAAAGCTAGTAACCGACGCGAATTTTGTACTGCACGAAACCGACGCTACACAACACCGCCCGCTTATCTGCATCATAAAAATCATGCCACCAAGAAGGATGCACGACGAAAGATGCGAACCGGCCCTAAACAAGTGGTGACGATTGAAAGAGAAAAAAGAAAATGTAACTTCCCGCATGAAGTTACCACCGGTAACGACCATCGACGACACCTGGAAGAACGCAACACGAGCGATTGTGGAAGCTGCACTTTCCGAACTTGGCACGACCAAACCAGGTCGCTGTAAAATTGACAGGCAAACATAGCTATGGACGGACAAAGTGCAAATTGAAGCGCGCGAAAAGAAGGGGCGGCAGTACTTGATAGCGAAGAAAGCGGTGCCGCCACGAACGCTGCATACCATGCCAACTTCAGCAGGCAGCTAGACGCAAAAGATGGCGGCGAGCGGCTTATTTACCGACTTGCGAGATCTCAACAGCAGCATACCAAAGACGTCGAAAAGTTCAAAGGTGGTTTGTCTACTTCGAGAAAATCTGAACGGAAGAATTCAGCCATGCATCCATTTCACCCCTACCGCGGACATACGATCCTATCTAGCCAATCACTGTGGACGAAACCGTCGCCGCGCTGAAGCTCATAAAACCAGGTAAAGCGACGGGTGTTGATGGTGTAGCGGCTGAACTATGAAAATCAAAGGCATTGGAACTCTGCTGAATGGTTGAACTGAACGGCGTTCCCCACGTAGTTCAGCTGATGTTGACGTGCGTACTTGGCGTTGATAGATATGCAGATTACTTGCTCACTGAAACTCGTCTCTCATGTTCTCTCTCACTTTCAACCTTTGTCAACATTTAAATAATTGCATTGTTCAGTGTTCAGTGTGTACTGAACAGAAACATTTAAATAATTGTGGAAATTATGTACTGTGCTCACAAAGATCAAGCCCTCATTAAGAGAAGCCACGCATGGTTATGGTCTCGTTGCCCTTTTGGACACGTCTGCTATTTTTAATGTTGCTATATCAATTTCCATCCTTTCGCAATTACTGCAAAACGTAGGAATGTTATGTAATGAATATGCTAAATACATAGTTTTCCACATTGTGGAAGCATATCACAATCAGTTGTGTGGTGTGTTATGATCTCAAGATGTAGAGCTCAAAAACAGCCTCTATTTTCTGCACAAAACCATTTCTGAGAACACGATTGTTTAATTTCACCGACAACTAGAAACTAAATAGATTCGAAGGGACGCTTAGAAATTGCGTTGTCATTTTGACGACATTCTTCAGAGTTGTGCAATGGCGCGCCCCTTGATAGGCATGAGATGCTTTATATGATGCGGATAATGCTTGATTGGGCAAGAAGTTCGAAATGTGTTCCAAACAGCATCAGGAAGGTAGGATATCTTTTCGAATATTCTAATGAAGCTCACATACCAATTGATGTTCATCATTCAAAAAAGTGCTCCATGGATTTGAATATGTGCCTATTCACGATTTTGCGTCCTTGTAAATTTGACCGTTTGCATGAGCCGGAGAATCAACGAAACATGATCCGTTAAGATCCTTTCCATACTACAAGGACTTACCCTACCTGGGCATGTCCTTATATGTTAAAAATTCTAAGAGGTGTTCTTTTCTTTCCTTACGTTTTTGCTGGAGCTCTGAAGTTTAGTGGCCACACATTAGGAGAAAAAATCTGCTTGCACTACACTCTTCCGGATAACACAACCAAAACACGCTTTACTACACAATTTTCCGATGAATCTGTTAAAAAGCTGCGGGGTTCACAGCACATTATCACAGCTGCCGCTGATCAGAATGGTATACGTTAATTCGTGTAGAAAAACAGTTTTCGAGGCCCCATTCATGAGGTGGAGCCCTGGCCGGGGTCAAGGCACTCTCTGATTAGTTCACTTCAGGGAACGCACCTTCTGAGAAAATTCGTACTTAGCGTGAGATTTGTTCATCCGCTCCCTAACACAACAGAAACTGCGCTCCATGCGTGACGAACAAAGGCGTACTTAGTGCGGAGACTCTGAAATCCTCCACTGACCCCACCCACAGGCCCTCCGAGAATTGGTGCTCAGAAAGGAGTTTTTTTTTTCGGCAATCTTGCATGGAACCACGTACAGTCGTTCCGAATAATACTTGCCTCCGGCACCGCCCGTCTGCTAAGCCGCGCCGCGCCTCCTATGCATTATCATACGTGCTGCGACGTGGCTCAGTCGAAGCGCAGTTTAACGGAAGACAAGTATTTTTTGGAAAGACTATATACCAATCTTATCACCAGAAACTGAAGAATGTGATGCATGCGGCATCAAACCTATGTGCCCATGGACTTCCGAGAGCAGTCCCCACGCAAGTGATAATGTGATGAGATTTCCTTGGAACCTTCGCCTATCGTAGTATACTCAGGAGGCCTTCAGAAAAAGATAAAATATGAACGATTTTCTCTCAGTGGTCAATTTGAATTCATTCACGTAGGGGAGCCGAGCACAACCAATATGAAGGATCACCTCAAATCTGCGACCTTAACATTTTCCGTATTATGAGTTCCGTGTGGTAATTTCCCTTAGATATTTACATATATGTATTAGGTTGAGGATTTATGGATGTCCGCTGCACACGTTTTAATTTTTTCTCCAACTTTTCGTCAACATCACCGTTTTTGACATGTTGTACGGATTGTTTCTTTTTATCTGATACCTTGTATCTGAAAAATTATGTTTTAATTGGCACTACGTTCACTCAATGCTGACCTACTCAATGCGCGACGCGCCTTCAGCCACATCCTCCTCCGCACCGTGCAGAATAGCAATTTCTTCGAAGTCGTTCTAATGCTGTACTATAGAAGGGTGTCTCTTGAATACGCAGGCAAAAAACCACAGTAGGTCGGCGATGGTGAGCAGTCCGTTGCGACCCCGAAACTCGATCGTCCCGAACAAAAGGTGATACTCTGTTTGAGGTAGAATATGAAAGGTTTGTTCCATTCAGTGATGGCGAATCCTGTACAGGAGTTCACATATTCCTGCACAAGAGTAGGGCTCCGTGTAATACGCACCTCATCATCGTAATGTCGAGACAGCGACTGCAAAACTTATCCTTGTCATGGTCCCTACAGCACACTGCGGAAATGATTCAGTAAAAAACCAAGAACTGAGGGATGGAATCCCTCCCTCAGCCACCTCATAACGCAGTATTGGCGCTATCAGAATACCATTTGTCCCTGTCGATGCAGCTTTCTTTGACAAAGAAAAACGTTAGAAACTATGGTGAGGTGAGGTTGAAATTTAGGTGACTTCTTACTGCGTCTCAGCGAGTTCTGCGAGAACGCTGTCACCTCGTAAGGAAGAAGTAGTAGACTCATGGATTAGTCTGCAGAATAGCTCTTGAATGGAGCTGCTGAAGTTTTGTTTCTGTATTATCCTGTTCATGATTCAAACGGACATTTATAATTCCTCAACCTAGTAGATGAAGGCCAGCATCAACACTATTTTTCGCTCAGATTCAGATCGGGTCCAATTGATCGTACTCCAGATCCTCATCTCTACGTTCCACGAACTTGGCGTCCAGAACAAGAGACATCCTTCAGGGCAACATAGCTTTCTCTAAAGCGGCATACAACTTCTGTACTGTACATTCTGCAGGGGAACTCTCTCTCTCTCTCTCTCCCTCTAAAGTCGTATCATGTGTACCTAGCAAAATGAAATGAATAGAAAAGCAAGAGTGGTGATGAATAAAGGCGATTTTGATGAGGAACAGATCAATTATTACGGGTTGGTTGAGGACACGCAACTACCCGAATTTTAGATCATAGTGAAGTTTAAAAAATTGGAATATTTGCGCGAACCTATTCTCCAATTCGATTCGCTGGCAGTGGTTCGACAATAAACACACACATGAAAGTCTTACATAATTGTCAGAGTAACTCCACTGTTCTTATTTCTTTTCAATATTTTGTTTTCAGGAGCACGTGCGATGGTGTCAAATATACGATCAAATGGCGGCGTTTTCCAGAAAGCACAGGAACATGTAGGATTTTCTGTTTTCTTTAAAATTCTTCGAAAATTGCAACTGCACAGATAGCTGGTAACAATAGCGTAAGAACGATTGCTGGCACGAGTAAGCCTTATCACCGCGCAGATCTGAAACCCTCCCTTTTACATGAGTAATTCCTCTATGCTTCTGCTTGTCAGAAGCCCACAGCAGCACTTTCCCTACTAAGCTTTACTTCTTCTTTCGTGGACTGATTACTACCTCTGATGCTAGGTCTAACCAATAATAGTATGGCGAAATGCAAGGCTGGGCCTATAAGAGTGCCTAAACCACATCTCCTAAAGCTCTCCCATTAAGAGTCAGCATACATGCCAAGCATCTCGTACGTTTGGAAGAACCTTCATTGCTGGAAAGTGAAGTGGAGATAACATCTAAACAAGGCACAACCTTCTACGAAAGGCCATTCACCGCTATGTATGACAAATTCAGAAGGAAGTCAGAAGAGGAAATAAGGAGAGAAATAAACAGTCAAGTTTTCAATGACGTGACAAAGGTGAGTTATCTTTGCATACTTGTTAATCTGTCTTTGCCATATGTCAGGTGTGTCCGCTAAATTTTTTGAGAGAAGATGGAGAGAAAGGAGTCGCGCAGAATTTCATCCCACTATACTTTCAAATTAGTCCTGAGCGCCTATTGGCGATTTGGAAGAAGGAATTGTAACGTAACTAATTGTGAACGTAATAAAAACAGTGATCTCTGGGAGTAGAGGGAAGATGCGGGGCGAAATCATGGATCCCTGTGGTAGTAGAGAAAGATACGGGGCGGAAACATTGTTCAGCGATCTTGTTTCGTTAGCATCTGGATTGTAAATGTTTGGACGAATACCCGAAATTTTCTAGCGGAATTTTGTTCTCTCAGATTTCTCTGTATTCCTAGGCTTAGCACTGTAGCGAAGACGAAAGTGGTGATGGATTTTAACAGAACCTGCGGAAAAGGTGATTTCCATTGCCACCACTTCAGCCCTTTTGCAAAAGATGGCCGAGTTGCCCTGTCTTGAAGTGAAAATTGGAATGAAAGCAAGTTTATCATAAGGAAAGGGGGAGATTGTAAGCAAAACACTCATTCCTTTCATGCTACAACTCATCCCGTTGAAATATTGAAATATGATTAGTCTCTTATTTTTGCAAACGCTAACAGCTACGAAGGCGTATCTTTCGCAGAACTGTTGGCACAATTGCTATGGGTCCAAAACCATAAAACTCTCGGTTTTCTTGGGTGCCGCCATTGAATATGAAGGCTTCGTTAAACGACAATTATCTGGAGGAAAAATTTCAACAGAAGAAAACCAGCAGAACTTGAGTTAACAACCAAATTATCAAACAGTATGTCTCCTTGTGACCCCATATATGTGTGAGCTGATATGTGAGCTGTCTGCGTGGTGAGGGAGAAGGCAGTAGTGAAGAAGTATTTGATTGGAAATTGATTATGATTCATGATTCTTAGAGCACATGCGAAGCGGTCAATGATCGCAGTGTTATTCCAACGGAAGGCTTTTGGGTTGGTCAAGAACAGGTAAGCACCTCCCCCGAAGCACCTCCCATGTCTCCTATCTAACATGTAATATTCCAGAATGATCCCAAAACTGTAACTCTGAAAACAGCGTATAAAACAATTAAGCTCAGCACTGTATCAACTGCTAAATGAATGATAGACTTAATAACATGATAGAAACAGATATTTGTCTTCTTCAATAAATTGATTGTTGCTTAAATGTGTTTCTCTCTCCTGTGAGTTTTACTGCTCACGCTGTGACAAATTTTTCTTCGCCCCATAGAATTGTCATCTTAATTTTGGGAAAAAAATTGTAAACAATCATTGGTTTACTGAAACGAGGGAGGATACCCGGTTTCAGTTTGTAACATAGATGATCTTTCTATGTCACTACAAGGGTCTGTTATATCGATTTTTCCACTTCTCATAGGTCTCCGCCTCGACGGTGTAATTACTATCACAACACTACGAGCCTGGAAGAAGTGTTTGCCCCTTTTGTCTTGAACTGCCTTCGAATATCGAATATACGCTTCCAATATTCAGATATATTCGTAAAGTGCCTCTTGTCAAATATTCGAGTCGAAATATGTTCGAATATGGGTCCCTTCCGAAATGTACAGCCAGTCAAATATTCAAATATTTTATTTTATTTTTTATTGCACTCAAAATGCTGTACATAGGACAGGTGATCAACTGACGAACAAGTAAACGAACTGGTAAAACATCTTGATAAAACATTCAAACTTAATACAGAGACGAGAACAGAAAACCGCTAAGCCACGACATTACTGGGGAGAGGATTTGAGAGAGAATTTTCCGTTTGTTGGCGGTAGGAAGGGTGTCATTCACACAAGAATAATGTATATATACTGTTCAATTTTTCCATCATTTAATCAAGCACGAATGTCTGTTTATAACTATACTAACGAGAAGCAACTGAAGAAAGGAAAAGAAAATCAAGGTCTCAATTGAATAAGCAGTGAAGTCTATCCGAAACAGCACTGGTTAATAAAAACTGCAATTCTGCAATTAAAACTGCAATCAAAAAGCATTTGCAATTTCGCAATGTTTCGTAAGAGAATTATTACCATCCACAATTCTTATTCTTAAATAATTATAATTCTTATGACTGCACTCGTTCTCCTGTAGCCGCACAAGACGATATCATGGTGCAAATTGGATGCGAAATTCGTACTCAGCACGTCAATTACCCCCAGGTACGAATTTCTAGCGTCCAAGACGTGCGGAAACTTTTTGATCGAGTTTGCAGCCCTGGTCTATCGCCTATGCTCGGTTTTATTCAGACAGTTGCAAGGGCAAATCCCGTTCCGTCCGCGGGCCAATCCCCGACGAAAGGTTTGAACGAGGGAGCATTGCGGGCAAATTGCGGGCGAAACCGCGCATGATGCGGCCCAAACGGACAATCAGGTCAATAGCGGGCTCAATGCAGTATCAACCGGCTGATGCACGACCGTCGGGGTTCGGCCCGCAATATGAAGTGTGTCGGGCATCGGCCCACTTTTCAAGCTAAAAGGTGGCCTAAACGTCGACATATTTTGGATTAACGAGTTTAGGATGGGCAGAGGAGGAGAAAGTGAGAACAGTCTTGCGCCAAATTATACATGCTTCTAAACGACAATCATTTCGGTACACCACCCTTCCACGCCGGCCTACTTCCTGCATTCACTACTGTTGTGAAGATAAGTAGACCCCTTTCGTGGCTCTTTCTATCATAGGTGCCGGCCATCCGGACGACGGGGGCCGCTGACGCGGTCGGGGATCCAGACGTCTCGCGGCTGTGACGTCGGCGACTTCGCAGCACCCAACATACGTCACAGGCGCGCCGCCTCTGGATCCCCGGCCACGTAGGCGGCCCCGTCGTTTCGAGAAAGCGGTAGATCCGATGCGTTCCCCACACGGCAGCGTACTATTTCATCAATACTTGTCCTTACCGAATCTTTTCTAGCTCACATAATGTACTATCTCACAAGAATAAAAGCGTGGATTGTATTTTGGGGCAGGCGATGACCCATCACCTGTGAGCCAGTCGAAAAACGTAGCCTCTCAGATGATTAGGTTGGAAGTGTTGATTGGAGAAAGCGGAATGAATGAAGGGGTCAGTGAAGTGGAAGAGGCCAGCAGCACGGATGGCCGAGTGAATAAAGCAGCGGACTCTCAATCAATCGTGATAATGGCCAGATTGGTTCGAATCCCGTCGATGGTAGAAGGAAGCTAAAACTGCAAAAACTTGCGAGAACCATGCAAGTTGTGGTCTTTTGCTATTTCTGGTGAGAAATTACACATTTGTGTTGCGGCAGAGCAGGATCAGTGATTACCTGGTTTGGGCGGATAGGATGTGTTGCGGCCTCATTGCGATCTAAACGCGGATGCTTTTCGGGCTTATAGGAATGAAAGCTCCCATTTTTGCGGCTCTAAAGCGGTCTGAACCCCGACAATTGTCGGGCGGAAAGGACTGAACGCTCTTTCCGTTTCGTCCCCGGAACTGTCTGAGTAGGCCGCATGATAGGTTAGCAGCAATAACTCATACAGTTTTCGCGCCACCTCCGCGCCTTGCCGCATCGGCTGCGACTCAGCAACCGCTCCGCAGTGCACGCCTGGGGAGAGAGCCTACAACTCGCGGCCCCTTTACAGCCAGTCACAGACCTCGCCCTCATTGCTGAGGTCCAAATGGTCCGTTTTTCCTCTTGCACAGCAAAATGCTCGAGGAATTGCACAGCGGTTACCCTGCTCCGTATATTATACAGCCTGAAAGTCTTGTCTCACTGTCCCACCCGTTGGCTGCGTGACCGCCAGCGGAGTTACGAGTCACTCAGTGTGCAAGGATGCCAACAGTGCATCTCTCGAAAAGATCTGAGCGGGTCCAGCGACGATCTGACTCCACCTGACTTCTTTCCTTTCTTCGCTTAGCCGTCTACGTCTGCACATTTTTCTATGCGCTGCTTTGCTACTCAAAAGATACTCCTAATTTTGGAACTCTCGCGGTCTGACTGTAGAAAAATCTGGACTCTTACCAGTCGACATATAGGAGGATAGTGAACGCATGCTACCATCAAAAGAACACAGTAACTACATATCATTTGGGATGAGCCACTGGTGAATTCCCACGATCGGCTGAGATTTTTGGAATTCTCGGCTTACTGAGAGAGAAACTCTTCCAGAACCCAAGGTTCCCCAAGGGTTTCAAAACATTTCACGTGTACCATTGCTCTCGACACCTCACGAAGAATGCGTTGCGTGTGTGGAACAAGCAGGAAAAACAAGGAAGTGATGACGGTATTCCCTTCGCGTCCAAAGCGTTATGGGCATTCCGTGGGTAGGTCCAGCTACAAAATCCTGATAAATGTAGGCATTCCATACACCACACTTCATCCTCTTCGTTGGACCACACGCGCACACCATTGGTGCTGCCTTTATATCGGCGATAAACTAAACGAAGTTTTGAATCATACCGTTCCTCTGTATTAAAATTTCTTTGGCGTTCATATGTGGGGTTCACTCAGCTGGACTTGTTCATGTAATAATAACAAGGTTGGGGGTTCTAGTTCAAAGTAAATAATAATGATACTGAATTCGTCAAAGCGTTTCAATGTTGACATAAAAGTTAATTGAATGACTTGTCCTAACATCACTCACTGAATTTTTTTTTTCAAAGGAGGTAGAAATAAATGAAATAAAACCTGAAGAAGTGAAACAGCTACCTAAATTAAGACACGATGGGGATAACAATGAAGGATTGAAAATGAAATGTTTTGAAGTATTTGTTTGAGTTTTTTCATTTATTATTCATCTGTAGCAACGACGTTCATATGAATTGCATCATTATTCTCAAGCTTCAGATGAGTAGAAAGCGAGAAATCAAAACGTGGGGTTCGCACAGTAGGATAAGTATGTGGAAGAAAATGCCATTGTTACGGATATGGATATTGTTGCCATTCTATTGTTCTTGGCCGACAATTCAACACGTAGCTTGGATCCGGTCTTTTACGGTTCTTGTGGTATTTAACCTGCAAAATATCAGCTCAGCACTAATATTCTTGAAAGCGTTTTCAAGAAATCAAACTCATATCTACAGACATTTCTTTAATCACCTAAAAAATGACGCTGTTCACCAGCATTTCAGAGTGAGCCTATGGAAGATTCTTGGAAGAGACTATGGAAGATTCTTCACCTATGGCTACGAGATAGAGTAGAGTAATTCTGCGGTAAGAACAGGGCTTTATTTCCCTAGAAGCAGTGCTTGTGGATCGCCTCCAAAAAGTGCAAAAGATCAGCAGAAATGTAAGCGCACACAGCGCCAGCGCACACTACTAGCGCTCATAAATGAGAACATGAAATCGCCTTAAAACACATCATTTTTCATGTATGTCATTGTTCTCAGCAATACGCACTGATCCCACCAAGAATGCGAAGGAATGTAATAATCCCTATAGTGCATAATCGTTAATCATGAAAAGCTGGAAAAAACTGAGGAAAAATGCAATTTTTCCTTTCAAATTTGCTCTTTCTTTTTTCTTCACAGGGGTGGAGATTTAGGTTCCTTTTAAAAAATTCTTGAAAGAGGTCTTAAAGATAGAAAATGCATATTCCTGCGAAAAACATAGTACTGTGGAAGAGAACTGACTGACATTGACCATGTTTGAGTAATACTCGGTATCCAACGGATGATCAACCTGGCCAAGGAATGTTCGGTTGAAAATCATTTCATGTACACATTCCACTATAGCGTAGTCGAACTCGGGTAACATCTATAAAAATGCGAAGAAAACTCTTTTTATCTTTTTCACGACAGTTCAGAATCACAGAAATTGTTACCTTATTTGCCATGATGTTAGGATACTGCGATAAGGAATGGAGGTCTTCAACACCAAGTACGCACAAAGCGTTCCGAATGTATCGTGATTTACACCCTTCCTTTTCGCCGTAGGTCCAGTGACTCATTCTGGAACGGAAAACTTAGATTATTGATGGAAAAGCATGTACCAGGGTGATCCACAGGTTCCCATGTAATTACGAGATTTAATTACTGTTATCGATTTAATCTCGATCATGAGTAGGCACTGCGAAAGCGCTACTAGAGGACCGATCATTTTTATTGGAATGCAAAACGGCAAGCAATCTGCACCGATAAGAAATTCGTCTGTAGTAGAATATTCGACATCACTATAGTCCGTAGCCGTCGTTCGTGTAACCGTCAAAATATGGAATTCTCAAAACTGCAACAACGTAAGTAAATAATTTCCCTTTTTAGACGAAATGCTTCAGGAGCCGTATCTAATATAATTGGCCGTGGGAGGGGAAACACAGCGGGTTTTATCCGTTGCTCCTCTTTGCTATCCAATATAACTCATCCATCCACGTGTTCATTTCTTGGCGCGAGTGCGCTGCCTTTAGGAGAAACAACGCGAAGTGGAGATGGAGTACATCATGAATGCGGAAATCGACCAGATAAAGATAACCTGCTGCGAAAGTAGTGTGTTCGCATATCCGCGGATATGTTTTTATTGAATAGCAGATTCTCTAGAACACCATAATATATCTACTAGAAAGCATCCGTCTGGATAAAGCATTTTGAATACGGGCTCAGGATGGACACTGTCTGGAATGCTCAAAGAATGAACCAGATCTGGAATGCTGAATTCAAATTGGAACCTCTCTACGTAAAACTGAAAAAAAAACGTCCATAAAACCACTTGGCAACTGGTGCAGGCTTTGTCACGCTCTCACCGGTAAAACATGAACTCTAAGGAATAAGTGACGTGTGACCCTTTTTCGTGTGACGCAGTGGTAAGAGGCTCGCTGGGCACGCACGGTCGATGGTTCGCTCGTGCCCGATAGCAGGATTAAGGGCAGATTCGAACTCCTGAGCAAACTCGAAGCTTTCCTGATTCAAGTAATCTAATTGCTGGATATAAGCCTGAGGTGCAATAGCCGTACGTGGTGTTTGTCGGGTTTCCACCAGGTCAGCGGCGCTAGCCCGGAAAAACTCGACCAACACAGAAAAACATCTATTCGCCTTGTGCAGTGTTTGATGGATTGAAGACTGGTGGCCCCTACAAGATCTACGTCTTACAACCTGCCACTCTCGAGGAGAAACTTAACCAGCGAGTGTACTTGAGAATGAGAATCTTCTTCAAGCAAGACAATGTCTCACCCTTTGATGGAAATCTTACCTAAGATTTTCTCGAGACGGAGATAAATTTCTAATCTTTCTCCTTCTATTAGGGTGGTAAGAAAGCTTTGGGTCGATTTACATTTTTTTCTTCTTTATTTCCTTACTCAGTGTACAATGGGGTTCACTCAACATCATAATCACCATCGTTAGTCACCACAATGTCCCATCTGATGGGCAGGACAGTGATCCCCTTCTCCCATATTTGGGGGACTGGGTGTCACAAAAGTCGCTGACCGCCCTTTCAACATCTTCAGTTTTGGTGAATTTAGTACTCTTAGCTAGGAATGCCTTGAATGGACAAAATAAGTGATAGTCGGTGTCTCGGCCCAGCTCCTCCAATTTATCACGTGTCTCTTTAGCTACATGGGGCCTAGCGTTATCGTGGAGCAGGTGGATAGAAGCTCGTCTCGGCCGTCTTTTTCGAAAAGCGTCAGCTATTTCCTGAAACTTATTAGCGTAAACAACGGTTCCGGTGACGGTATGTCCTTGCGGGAGCAGTTCGTAATATGACATTCCCCGCGAATCCCAAAAACAGCAAAGGGGACACTTCTTGGAGTGTAAATCTGATTTTGCTTGCGTTGGCGGGTCTTCTCCTCGAGAGAGCCACACGGCACGATGCGCGTCGGAATTGTAGAGGACCCTGGTCTCGCCTCCAGTAATGATGCCTTCCAGAAACTTCTTTCGTTGAGAGTGGAGAAAGAGAGACTGACAAGTGGACACGCGGATGAACCTTGCGCCATCGGTCAAGACATGAGGGAGTCAGCACTCCTTCGAGTCAGCACTTTTCTGTAGCCGAGATCCTGTAGGCGATTGAGGACTGTTGGATGGGTACATCTGAGTCTCGTCGCAAGACTGCGGATTCTAACCTCCAGGCTCTCCCTAGACGGCGTCAAGAATGGTTGGAGTCTCCCACCGTGTTGGGACGTCCCGACCGAGGCTTGTCTTTGAAGTTCGTGTCTCCTTCCTTGAAGGAAGCGAAACAGCGTTCGACAGTGCTGATGGAACTGGTATCCTCTAATAATGCGCTGTTGATGTTTCGAACGGTTTCTGTCGCTCCAGTGCCGCGACACCATTCATAGAAGATTATCGCTCGGAGGTGCTCTTGTGGAATTGACATCGTTATCAAAGGTGAAAAAGGCAGCCCGAGTACAAATACCTACCAGTTTCGAGGGTTATAACGATAGAGAATGACACCACATGGTGGACTCTGATACCCACAAAAAATCAAAAGTTTCGACACTTTCAAAAAAAATCGGCACAAGACTTTCCTACCACCTTAATATATCTAGTTCTACAAGACAACCAACTGGTTACCTACATCAGATGAAAGCAGTACTGAAAGAAAGAAAGCTCTACTGAACGTAGCTACATGAAACCAACGGTACCAAAAGTTTTCCAGCCACAGCAAACCTTTTCATAAAGCGAGATCGGCTGCCTACTGGTAGAGCAGGGTAGTTCACAGAGATTGTTATTCAAATCCAAAACAAACGATGGTAATAAGGAGGATTCATGAATAAAGCTGATATCATGCTATATAACAACGGTCTCTAATTGTTTGGAGTCGGTATATATGGACCCGTCTCAATCTAGGATGTTTCGGAACTCTTACCGATGGTATTGAGGTGGATACTTTATTTTGATTCGCACTGTACATATACGCGAGTATGTGTGTGAGCGCGTTATGAAGTTCCACATTTGTTCAGTAATAGCCGTAATGATATTGGAATTTGAAAGGTGGCAGCCGGGAGCTTGACGAATCCCGAAATACCAGAAGTTCTGAGAGCAAGGCCGAAAATCCGTCATTTCTGGTAGGAACGAAGTCGAATCAAGAGAGGAATTGGTGATATTGCCCCAACAAAAATAAAAACAACCATTTTTCTAATTCCGTCCGTTTTGTTCGTTTCGGAGCCGTTTTCTGTTTGTGAAGATGCGTATGGGATCCACTGTCGTTCATCATTAGCAGCACACACTCTTCCATCGATGCTGTTATGCACGGACTTTATCAGTCTAGTCATGCTTCATTCCCATGTCAGCTCAATTTACCAGTATTCCTTGCCATATGCTGCGCCTATGAAGGTTTATCTTATCCTATTCAGAGTGAACCATCCCGGGTGCATGCATGACCCAGCTCATTATGGACAAGTAAATGTTCATTGTCTACCAGAAGGAGCCCTTGACTTTTGATTTTCTTGTGAACAATGCATAATGGTGTGATCACTTCTGATTTTTCGGATTTGGAATTCATAGAAAACTGCGTTTTACGGACGTGTCTCTTAATCTGCAATCTATAAGAAAGACACACGTGAAAATCCATTTTTTATGTGACCTCCTGATATGGAAGCGTCAACGATCAAAAAAGTGTTGCGGGTGTTCCCATGCAATGAAGAATGTGTACCTGGTTATGAAATCTGTATTCTGTCCTTGTGCCAAGCATTTTGAAGTGAACCGTCCAGGCATGTCTATGTCATCACTGATTTGCAAAGATTCGAGCAGAATTTCATCAACGCCGAAAGGCTAAAATATATGCGTTGAAAGGAGAGCATTGCTATCTAATCAGTACATCGATAGCTCACCATTTCGTTTATTTGTTGTATCAATGTAGTGAGATTCGCTGTTAAGACTAGCCATTCCACAGCTGCCCTCGAAAGAGATGCTTGGACTGCACCTTTCGCAAACGATAAGGAAGCGTTTAGCTGCTTCTCAGAAACAGCCGACTCTGACACATCGATTTGTTCATGCTTGATTCATCAAAAATAAAGAAATCTAAAAGAAATGCAGTAGCACAAACGACTAGAACTCCGAAATGAAGAAATTAAGAAAAGGTAACATTGTAATGGTGATCTCCACTGAGACACCAATCGTCCAGTTACCATTCGGGAAAAGCCTCAGCGATCGTGCATCCCAGGTTTTATTTGGATTCAAACGATCCTCTGGACAGGGAGTGATTTCTACATCATTTGCACCGTCCAGTAGTTCAAATATTGTTACCATCTCATAAGGTGACTTTATAATCACGTCGTGATTCTGCAAACATTACATTCAACATTTTCACCCATAAATTTTATAAAAATACGGATTCCATGAGAGTGAAATTTCAATTCTAAGAGAGGTCTTAACCATTATATTAGATTGGCGGACAAATCCTGTCCGAGGATGTTCAAGATTTCTTTTTGATTGAGAAACTGATGGAGAGAGGGATATGACAAGTAGGATATCAGGAAATATTTCCTTAGCTATTTCCTCAAATTCATTAGTGAACTCATTGGTGAGCTTCCTACTTCGAGCTGTTGTGGGACACATTTGAGATCGCATGGGCAGCAACATCACGAGCACTTTCGCGATACTATCGCCATACATCCTACAGCATCTTGCTGAGCTCCCCGCTCTGAGTCTGGAAGTACGAGCTTTCTGGTGCAACAGAATTTTGAATGATTCCTCGTCACCTAGGTGAGAGGAAGCTGCTGTGAAAGATGCTCGTGTGACGCAACACGGTCATGGCTACCCTCTTAGTAAGACAAGTTTATGAAGAAACCGACAGGTGCCCTCGATGGAGGGCGAAAGGAAGGAGATTTCGTCGCTGCCCCACGAATTTTGAGCCCGATTTGCGATCCGTTTTGAAAAAAGTAAATGGTATGGACCACCTGAGCTGGCCTGGCACACTACACCTTGTGCTATATATTCTGCCGAGCTTGCCCATTCTGATTATTTTGATCTTCCTCCTTGAGGCTTACTTTATCCTTACCTCTTTTATCTCCACCTTTATCAAAGCCCCACATCGCAACGGCATCATTCAGATCGAGCTTTGTTTCCGGAGAGTTCAGCAGTTCGTCAGTATCCCCACTCGTCAGTCTTGCCCCCTTCAACGTTATGGGCTCAGCTCCTTCTTGGACCAGCTTTACGTCGTCCAGTCATCTCTTATTGAAGTTTCCATTGAAATCCACTAGGTTTCACACATGCTCTTACCACAGACGACATCACTAGGGTCTATGTTCATGAACAAGCTTGAGCTAAGAGCACTGAACGTTAGACTCTTCAGAATGAAAGGTTAAGAATCAGGGGTTGTTATTTTCTTTAACTATCAGAATCTAAAATTCTTGGAGAAAGAAATGTTAATCTTATGGGTAGGTAGTCACTGCTATTTGTTCAAGGAAGTTGTTGAATGACATTATGACAAAAACAAAAGGAAATAAAAATCTCGAATAGGACTTCACCGCTATCGTAATTTGAGTTCGAAATGGTTACCGTTCCCAATTGCCAGAAGAATAGCCAACACGGCTTTGTCCGAAAAGAATTCACTTTGGCAATATAATACGCATGCTGGAGAATTCTAATGTTCCATTTTTCTCTGGGGGAATACTAAAGGTAAATCAGTAGTCACTTGTCGAATTGTCTAGTTTTATTTAAACAGAAATTAAATTACCTGTTGAAGAAGTGAATATTCATGTACACTCACATCGATAGCTGAGCCAAGTATTTCGTAGGTATCAATTTAGATAATTAAAAATATTATAATAGACATTTGAAAAGAAAATGGTCATATGACAGGTATCACTACACCTCCGTAAGTGATAGGTCTACATTCACCGTAAGTAACCCTCTATTCGGTCGTTCTCCGCCCAGCTAAGCGAACACGCCTGGGAGGTATCGGTACACAGAAGACTTCGAGAATCTTTTCCCTGCTACCTCTGTTCAGGAAATATCATTGAGGGGTATTCTGATAGTGCCAAATCCGGGCTAGACCACACGAATTAAAATGAACACACCAACAGACAGGAGTGTTGACGTTACATATTTCCAGTTAATGAAACAATCAGGATGTAACGTGAAGTATCCGAGGAAACAGCAACGAAAATTCGTCCAGGAAGGACAAACATGGAAGAATTTCAAAAGACAGGAAATGCAAGATGGGTGATTGCGGTGAATAATTGAGCATAGCGAAAGAAATTGAGTTCAACATTAGCATTAACCAAGAAGTGGGCAAGAATGAACAACAATCGCTCAAGCACAGAGCTTGTTGTACACAAATTTTAAGTGCAATTTTTCCGAACGCTTTGGATTTTGGACCAACCATAGAAGGATACTAGGAGGGCACAGTAATTCGTAATGAGATGTACGTCATCAGATGCAGTTTTTGATGCTGATTACGAATCTGGTTTCCTTCTCTGCTGCGGTGCCCTCTATGAAAAGTTACAGCGGTTTTTCTGCACAACTCTGCAGCGCGACACTTTTCAAAGATGCCAAGAGCGTCTGATTCAGGTATGTTGTTACGCAATGGTAAGCGTCTCATTCCATAGCTTATGTCCCGTGGTCCGTTTCCGGATGTACAAGGCATTTTTGCATTTTCTTATTCAATACAAAATTCCATTCATAAAAACTTCCAGTACTGCCACATTAACTTCCATTTTATAACTTTGAATTCTCAAGCGTTAGAAGACATTTGTGAAACATTTCCAGAGTCAAATTTCCACAGCGGCTCTATGAAAAACGTTACGGGTTTTTGGTGCAAAAAAATTTATGTTTGGTGTGTTCACGCGGTAAGATTACACGGAGTTCGAACAAAGCAGTTTTCCGCGGAGTAGTCAGCGAATAAAGAGGAACTTGGTTTTTACAAGGCCAATGTGCAAATGCTTGGCATTCTGCACATGGTGCATTATCCTACCAAATGTGTTCATGGAGTCCTACGTTTCGTTTTTCTAGCAGAAGAAGCCATGAGCAAATGCTTTTCGAAGTGCAGTAAAAATTAAGCGATAGAAATATCGCACTAATTGCTCTCAAAATTCAGTAAAACCTGATTGTAAGTGAAGAAGATGACTTGGCAGTATTCAAATCCTTATTCTGACGAAATACAACAGTGAATGAAAAAAAAATGCAAAAACACTACATCTAACAGAATACGAACCCTCCACCTCCTCCCCTCGATCGAGACACTTGCCACTGCACCACAACCGACACGCTCGATGCTGTTTTATCAACGTCTACTAAGCCCCTTTCCATACGATATTTGAGGACATTTCCATATTGCCTACATTTTCCACCTCCATTTCCACCCACTCTTTCTCTTTCCCTCTGGAATCTCTCCAGCTATCTTTCTCAACTATTCGTACCACAGACCTAGTTTTCCATAGCAAAAACGGAGAAAAATCGCTGTTACTCAAAAACTCCGCAGCAAATAAAGGGTACATGTATGGAATCAGCGTCAGAAACTGCATATGATGGTGGACATATAATCAGGATTGGCTGGACCCCCCCTAGTATCCTTCCCTTGTAAGCATTTGTTAATCAGCAACTTGAACGCCTCGATCTGGCATATCATGGGGAGACGAATAAAGTTCACTTTCTACAAGAAAACCTTTTTTGCATGATGCAACATTGTGAGATCGCGGCTGAGAAACTGCGGGAATTGGAGCGAGCTGTAATTGCCTATCCCTATCTCCTAATCCCATACGTCTACGACTCATTTTTCTCCCTGACTGCAGAGTTGAAAAAATATTCGGCAACAAGGACCACCTGAAGTCCCTCTTATTCTATGTTGTTGGCATCCTCAATGCGCCCAAACGTTAGCAGAGAGCTTGCGATCCTACCTGATAGTTGATTCACTGAGTAAGTGTGTGCTTCTATTGGGCCACATACCATCAGATGGAACACTCCCTCTCTACTTCGCCACATACATAGCATAATCTTCTGTATGCGCGTACGACGGATTCGAGCTGTATTAACTGCTTTCCTTTCCTAGGCGTCAGCAGTTCTGATGTTTCTGAGACATATCCCTCTGCTTCTGAAGTTCTAGCAAAAATTGAGATCCTAGCCAAGATTTCTGACACGTCGGAAAATTACTGGCCTGACAGCAACATGTGCGCCAAGGAATAATCAGAGGTCGAGTGCTTACTTAGCCCGCTCACGAACCAAAAATTTGAAACAAATCTATTGAATGTAGTGGAAGACAATGAAAATTCCTTCCAAGGCGGAGAGGGCGGCATCTCCAGTTGGCTATCCAAATAATATGTGTTTAACCAACCTGTAAAAGTACGACGTATCCCCATCCTGGTTTTCTGACGAGTAAGCGCATGCATGCGTAATGCGCGTGGTTCATATTATGCCCGGCACCATCAACATCATACTCGTCTTGGAAAAGTACACATTCAAACTATATCAAGTTACTATTTTATGTTGTCTCGTTGTAAAACAACATTGACATCAGAAAAGAAGTTAGAGGTTGAAAAATTCAAAAAAAATTAGGAAAAATTTTCTAGAACAGCGACAATTGCAACTATTCAAAGAAAGATGCCCTATATTTGTCTTCAAAACTGCAAAAAAGAGGGCATCACAATGCAAGTTACTCACCAGCTGTGATTAGCACGTTTGGCAGGCAGCTAGCAAGTTTCTCAATTCTAGAATGGAAGTTCTTGTTCGCCTTTCGGTCGATTGAGTAACAAAAGTAGTTTTGGCTGTGGTAGCTTGAACGAAGTTCATCCTCAAGGAATTCGTAGTCCTAAATGATGACTGCGTTATTTCCGTCTCTTCTGAAGGTGATCATATTTCTGCAATTTGTACTGTTTCGATATAGTTGAGCGATTTTAATCGAACAGTGCAGTTGCTCTTCGCTACATAATCAATCTGCACGTTTCACCCTTGTTCCTCATACTTCTCTCGTTACGTTACCACCGTAAGACAGGGCTCGCGAAAGACCTTATGGCATACATCACTATAGAGTAAAACTCATCTGTTTGTGTGTTTGTTGGTTATCGCTTATATCTCACGATCCAACCGACAAACACACATGAATCCTAT
This sequence comes from Ancylostoma ceylanicum, assembly GCA_000688135.1. NCBI lineage: Eukaryota > Metazoa > Nematoda > Chromadorea > Rhabditida > Ancylostomatidae > Ancylostoma > Ancylostoma ceylanicum. The sequence goes on along the minus strand of JARK01001395.1, from coordinate 65,745 downwards.
ACCGTTCGACTCAGAATTGTGCCACGCACTGCAAAAAAAAAAATCATTATTATCTGCGCAAAGCGCAGCTTCGCCGCGAGTCGAACGGTATAGGTTTCATGTGCAAATGTCTATGATTCGTCTACCGCAGAAGAAGCGGAGAGTTTATCTACTTTTTGTTTGTTTACTTTTCGAATATAAGTTGCTATGAGTGGTTCATCTCTCAGGATTCTGTCCGCGGTTACTTGAGCGTTTTCGAAAGTGTTAAATGCGGTGAAGAGGTTCCCATGCGGAAGCGATTACCAACACACAATTTGATTACATCCCTACAAGTGCTCCGACTCGCCTCCGGCGAGCCTTGCAACTGTTGGCTTCATCCGCTTTTGTTGAAAATTATTGGTACTTCAGTACCGAAGTCCCGCGAAGCGGGCAAATGCGAGATTCGCCGGAGGCGAGTCGGAGCACTTGTATATAATATTATGTAAGCCACAATCCGCAGTTTTCGGCAACGCGGAACTCCGATGTACAGTGGCGGAACTCCGATGTAGTGGCTGGCGCCTAAATACAGTGGGCGTCAATGGCGGTGACCCGTCTGCGGCTTCGCAAAGCGCGCGGCGCGACCGCGCCGCTCGAGCAGCAGTCCTCTCCGAGACATTAAATTTTGGGGTTTTCTTGATAGTCAGTTAGTTTCCGTATTAGTTATCATCAAATGTGATGAACAGCTATCAAGAAAACTCAGATTCGCCTCCGCGGCGACGATTCTACCGTGAGCCGCGGGGTCGCGCCGCGTGCGTTTTGAGGCCGCAGACGGGTCACCGCCATTGACGCTACTGTATTTAGCACGCTGCCGATTTTAGGCGATCAATTGATGAAAGTTTAAAATCTGTATCTTAAGATTGGAGAGCTATCAGGACAATATTTGAGGTTGTGATAAGGCAGTGTTCTCCTTCTTGCCTCAACTTTGTTACTCATTCTTTCTTCTGGATGGAACTGCATGCATTCCACGCATTTAGGGCTCAAAATGCAGTGCTTTTGGAAATATTTCCGTTTCCCTCCTAGATCACTTTGCTGGATCTGGGTGAAATGTGATTTTATCCTCGATGTAAATGAGTGTTTTGCTATAGTAGTTTCGATGAGCAGTTTCTCACCTACTAAGGAGAGATCGAAAATAGTCAACATGAGTGAAAAATAGTGGAAAAAGAATCCGGTGAATCCGAGGATGATCAATGCATTTCCAGCCGCGGATTTTTTTCCGATTTGGGTTGCTAACTGGCAATCAGATACTCATAGGAAAATTCCGAGGCTTGCTTCACTAGCAAGATTCATTGAAATGAAATTTCCGCCGAAATTGACGGTTTGTTTCTATCTCTGGGTCCAGCCGGTGCGTAGAGTCCGGTAAAAGCGTTTTTAGGGAAACATTGAAGGGAAACATGCTCAACCTGGATCACCATTCCTCTTCCTTCCATAGCGAGGTACAAAAATTCTACATAGAATTTCGGAAAACCGCCGAAATTGGACTTTTATTTTTTTAATCCAGTTTGAGCCGATTGTCAAAGTGTGCCCGTGGTAAGCCATAAGAAGGAAGCCCCCACAGTGCCCCAACACATACTCGAACCTCATTCCAATTGCTCAATATAGGGCTGAGAAATGCAAGAAATTCTGTCGGCCAAAATCGTGGGCGTGCTAAATATGTGGCCGCCACTGTATATTTGAATACTGACCCTGTATACAATTCTTGCGTATGCCACTCCAAATGCAAGTGTTTTCATGGGCGCTGATCCAACAACCCTGCTTCTAATCTCCTCACAGCTGGAGATCTGTTCACTGGACCGCAATACTGGACGATGAGTTGCAACAGAAGCTATGTAAGCCTAAAAATTCACAGTTACGCAAAAATAAACTTGTTCTTGATGAGAGCTCGGCTTACCATATCGCCGCGAAGAATGCGGCCGCAGTCCAAGTGAGACGTTTCCGGCCTTTTGTGGAATGACAAGCGACCTATCTGCAAGCATATTTCGGCGCAAAAACTCAACAGGAGATAATCCGACAGTAGGCACTAAAGGAAATCGGCGAATTTTCATGACGCCGCATTTTCATTTTTGTAGTTCTACTGAGTCGTTCCGCGATCTGCGCACCTTTCATTAGCAAGATAAAGTGGTTGACGTTGCACAACCCCGTTCGTGCCTGTCAGTCATCGCAAAATTCTGCTCATATCATTGGTTGCCGTGAGTTGCCGGTGTTGATGTTTTTCTCATGTTTTCCATCATTTTTCTTTGTTTCTTCACTATCATTCCGAAATGCTTGTGTGTGGCACCAAAGAAGTGCAGAACATCAGTGCCGGCACTGTATCGTCCAGCTGTGAGCGCGAGCGTTCGGATTTTTCAAGTGTCGAGTGCCAAATGAAGATGCGTTTCGATGTCTGCAACATTTCAGTGCGCTGTGTCATGCAACCACTACAAGAAAAATGCTGCTATAACAACCACATGAATCCACAAGTAGCATTCATAGAAAAACTTAAAAAATACCACAAAGCGGAGTGTCTCCTTAGTAATTTTCCGAGAGATTTGTACATTATCACAGTTTGCGTGAGCCGCCACAACAGTGACGTTCTCGAAATGTCTTAAGACAACTAGTAACCCCGCGTTCTGAAAGAATGTCCTGGCCAAGAATTTTGAAATTCTCGGTTTGCGTGAGAAATGGACGGTACATTATCAGAAATGAGTGTAGTCACTGTGTTGATTTTGACATGGTAACGGGCGTTTGCTAGTCGCTACAGGCGTTTCTATTAGCAAGAACTACTGGTGCCACGACCCACAACCGGTTAAACCTCCGTAGAAAGGTTTATTGATAAGTTTGATGCATTACACGTGAATCACTGGAATCAGCATGTTGATTGATCCAAATTCTGTTCATATAGTAAAATTACGAGGATTGAAATAAGGTAACACATACCCTTTAAGCTATCATTGAACATTTGCTCACGGCGAAAATTCCACTCACTTTTTTTCATGAAATCCACAGGTCTGTAACCGCTGTAATACAAGGTGAGCGTTGTCAGCGCAACAATTGTGAAGAAGATTTTCTGTGGCAATGTCCTTCTAACAGGAACTAGTTTGGCGATCGTACTGCCAGCTTTCATAGTCTGTTCTGTAATCAATTTTGTTTGCTTTCGGAATGCTTAATGAGAGAGAGAGTTTGAAAGTTCCGAATAAACGTGAGTTCATAGCATTCTTATACTTAGCTCTGAAAATACTTCGCTCGGAATTTCATTCCCCTGCAATATAGTACTGTGCGCTACAAAAAGTTATGAGACACCTGTAACATTTCGCCAAACTTCGCTTCTGAACTGAAATATTAAGAAAAGGTTTCATCTGGGATTTTGATGAGATTTTCTATATTTATATTGCCAGCTAATATAGAGAATCTTGTGCTGACCCACCGTCGAAAAATGTGGAGTTAAGTCATGTACAAAAAACATTCTCGCGTTTCCACATTGAAAAATTTTAGTGCTGGATTGAGCAGGCGACATTCGCTGGTGGAGTGATAACATCCCCGAAACCGCGGCCAAGCATCTGCTGCGAAGGGGATACTCTTCGCTCAATTTCGACTCTGGAAGAGCTTCTTCAGAATCAATTATGCACTTACGTGCATAGTTGACTCACAGTGTTTAACCCTCTTCTCCCTGCCAAAATCACTCAAAAATTCTTTTTTATGTGATTCTTTGAGAGGTTAGGAAAGAACTCTGTGCTGGTCATCGAGAAGAAGTCATCTTATATGGTGTCTAGGAAATAGTTACAGGAGCACTCCACCTCAAAACTATTAACTCGAAACTTCATCCTCCGACACCTCGCCGTATTTCAAAAATGAGAGTGTAAAGCGTTACAGAATTTTGAGAACGCTCAAACGCCTAGCGATTTCTTCTGAACATTGACTGATGATTTAATGTAATATCATTCATGTTTCACATATTAGTAAACGTTGTCAAATGCTCTTTCTTCTGAACTACAATTCATTCGGTTCCATGGAGGTGTGCGCCAGTAGGCTCACTGCGAATCTATTGTGTGCCTTCATCGTTTTGGAAAGCTTATCGCAGCAATACGAAGAAAGTCGATATGTCTTCTGAAACCTGTTCAGAAGATCACCAAATCATGGAGTGACGTAGGAGCCCTAACGTAAAGACAATCACGGGTTGTCCCCGTTTGGTGAAAGCAGGTAGAACTTTTAAGACCATAGAGAAGATAGTCAGCCGAAATAATGGGTCAGCCTGGACAATGCATCGAAAACTCCTGCACTCACAAGTTGGTCTATTTAGGTCATTGCTATGTAAGGGGTGAGACTGCGTAGTTGTTGATTGGTTAGAATGGAATAGCCAGCAAATGCGCCAAAGCTGAGAAATGCAGAAAAATCTTCCAGGTCATCCTAGTGCGTCGCACGAAGATGTGCTGGGAACTGTTAAGAAGCTTTTCACCAGTAAAGTTGTCCACAATTATCGGAGCATTCATCAGTCTATCAGAGAAGACTACTGATTCTCTACAAAAAAGAAGAGAACCGTCACAATGGTTTCAGAGAGTTGTGATGGTTTGGAGGGAAGTGCCCGCAGTAGTGAAGATATTCTTGCTTTTCACAAAATAAGATGGTAAAATCGACGTCAAGTTCTGTCAGGGTGAGACTCAGAAAAGTGATCCTCTCATGATGACAAAGAAATCCCAACATGACTCTTGAGCAGGGCTACGCTCGGCCCTACAGAACCGAGACACCCATTGGGTGTTCAGAGTCAGCGTTCCTATGTTTCCACAACAGGAATTAATGACGCCCCTACTGTCTGCATTTGAATCCAGTGAATGTGTCTAATTGTGCATTTGTGAAGGAGAATATGGAAAATAAAAATAGCATGTACTCAGGATCTCTAGTATACTTTGGAATATTCGAATTTTTTTTTACGTATTTCTCTGGTTGATCAAGTGAAGACTCTTCAGTTACTTTATTCGTGTTAGCTTTCGGCGATAACGCCGTCATCAGACCTTAACGTTTACAATCATATGCCACCTCATCACAGTCATACAAATATTCACAACAAAGCACCAACAATACCAATGGCCGGGCGGCAATTAAGTCCTGAGACTTCGGGCCGAACGGTATTCGTTTACGTACACATCGATGACTTAGACATACGAACACAGACTAACACGTAAAGCAGACCTCACCCCTATGATGTCAACTACAGAATGAGACTAGCACGGAGCCATCAGAGATAGGAGGGCCGTTTATACTTCAAATCACGCGATCAGTTGCAGCACCTCCCTTAATTCTTCCTTTTTATTAATTTCCGGGCTGTGTCTCTTTATTTCGACTGTCTCCATGATCTTTCTCTCCAATGTTCGCGCTAAGTGCCGATGAAGAACTTCAACTTTGAACTTGGGAGCGCGTTCATTGGTATGTCTCAAGGTACGGTGCCTTGAGAAACTTTCTGATGGATAGCAGGACGGGTTCGTTAGTGCTGTGCTCTCCTGTGCTCGTCCAGCCTTCTTCGTAGTGGCCTCATTGTTTCACCCACGTACTTCTCTCCACAACCTTCGCATCTGATAAGGTACACCGTACCCCGTAGCTGACAAATTTTCTCCTCTTTGGTACAATACTGGCAGTCTACTTCGGGGCATTTGTCTTCGTAGATGCGTGTGGAGGTCAACAGATGTTTAAGCGTCGGTGGCGGGCGAAACACTAGTCGAATGGGCAAGCCCGAGCGCTTCACCACTTCGTTCACTGCTCGTGCTGGATGCTCTCCCACATAAGGTAGGATAAGCGGTAATCCATCCAGCGTTGCGTGTGGGAGCCATGTTGTGGTGGGATTTCCATTATATCCATTTTCCTCAAGTATGAGTGATATTGTTTTCTCCACTTCCAAATCCTTTGTCGTGCATAGCTTGTCCTTCGTTCTTATCAAATTCCGCACCACGTTCGCTTTGATGAAGTGTGGATGGGCGCTTCTTGCATGAACCAAAATGTTCGATGAAGCTGCCTTCTTGTACCATACATGCTCCTTTTGACCTTGGACGATTCTGACCTTAGTGTTCAAAAAGGGAAGATACTCTTCGTCATCAGGCCTTTCAATCGTGTATGAGACATGTTGGTCAAAAGCGTTCAGTCTGTCGAATGTTGCTTCAACTTCCATTCCGGTCGTGCCCACCACAAACACATCATCAATGTATCTTTTATAAAGCAAGATCCCGGAAGTCAATGACATCTTCTCAATTTGGTCTAGAAATATAATTGCCAGCAAAGGAGCGATCCGGTTTCCCTTCGATAAGCCTCGTATTTGCTCAAAGAGTTTGTTCCCAAAGCGAAACACGTTACACGAAAGCACAGCCTCTATCATAATCGTGATGTCACCTGCACTGAAACCCATGTTCGGTATTAGGCTTTGGTTTTGTTCGAAAAGGTGAATTACAGCCCTGATCGCACTGTTGTTGTCTACATTGGTATACAATGATACCACATCGAAGCTGGCATAGGCTGCCGTCGGTGGCACTTGACATTCAGAAAGCGAGGACAGAAAAGCGTCCACGTTCACTATGTGCGCTCTAACAAATTGAAGCAACGGTGAAAGTAGCTGCACTAGGAGCCAACTCAATCTGTCGGAAGGCCCACCACACGATGCTACAATAGGACGGGCTTTGATTTCGTTGGCAGAGAGTTGTGAAGGTGCAGTTGAAGATGGTAACTTATGTGTTTTCACCAGACAGTAAAACGCGGGAACAACTGGATGTAAATCCAAGAGGCCTTTTGCGACACTTGATCCGAGTCTTGGCTTTACTACTGTTAGTATTGTCTCTCGAACTTTCTCGCATGCTCTTCGAAATGCAGCGGCTGTAGTCTCAGTATAGGTCGTGGAGTCAGATAACGTATTATCAATGATCTTCTTATCCAACGACTGAGGTACAACAACAAAGGAGCCACACTTTTCTCCAACCATGAATCGCAATTTGTTCTTGAGATGGAGGAGCTTCTTGAGTCCTTCTTGCTCTCTCCTCGTCAAATTGCTACGGTAGGTTTGTGTTGCTTCGTTGTGGTAGATCCTTTGTATTGCTAGTTCTAGACTGGCAATCTTTGAATCGACAGTGGGAATAGGATATATTCGATTCGCCACTTATTTCGAATTTTCGAATTTCGAATATATTCGATTCGTCTTTAATTTCGAATTTTCGAATTTATTCGGTTTTTCAAACTTCAAATAATCAAATAAATTTGAAATTTGATTTCGTTTTCATCCGATTACTTGAGCAGTTTGACTATTTCGGAAAGCGGGGAATCTTTGTGAAGATTGCTTCTACTATGATAGACGCTCTGCAAGTATGTTTGACTTCAATCATGACATTCTCAAAACTCAAAGATACGAAGAAATATACCGGCTGAATCAGTGATCTAGGGATTCCAGCTGCAATATGGCACCAAATCTTAAAGGCAGGATCTCATCAAGATGGTCTTCATGTGTCTCTTGCTTGAAAAGTTCCATCCGATGACAGTGACCTCAAATCTTTCCACTTCATAAGTCGTTCTCAAGGCTTATGTATGTAGGAAATCACAACAGCAACATCTCCTTGGTGCCGCATGGAAGTTTTTTTGACAAGTGTTGCTGTGGTGAATGATGGGGGCAGCCTTACGCAGATCAGAGCAAAAAATGATACTGCAATCCCATAGCATTTTTTGGCAGTCATTTTTCTATCTTTCTTCGGGGTTGACCTTGAGGAGCACTATCAATGTGGAATTACGTGATTAACGAATGAGTAACATTATGAAGAGCTTCGAAAATCAGATATACTACTGATCATTCGCCCTCTGCGGACCATCCAATATTACAGATAAAAGCCTGGCAGCTTGGAAAGCGGAAGTGTTTCCCTCAAATAAAAAACACAAACAACACAAACAATAATCACACAAAATTCCCTCAAATATTCGAACTTATCGACTATTTGAGAGAAAGCTGAATCGATTTTCGAATAGATTCGAAAGTAGACCCATTTCGAATATTCGAATTTCGAATAAATTCGAAAATTGACTTCTTTCAAATATTCGAATTTCGAATAAATGCGAAAATTGACTTTTTTTGAATATTCGAATTTCGAATAAATTCGAAAGTAGACCCATTTCGAATATTCGAAAATGGACTTTTCTCGAATAGTCGAATTTCGAGTTATTCGAATTCGAATGTTTATTCAAATTTTTTATTCGAATACGTTATTCGGTCCAAAGTATAATCTCTAGCACACGAACTCAGGCAAGCTGGTTGAAATCTAGTGAGGACTGCCTGCGGCGCACCTTTACCTTCCAAAAACAAAGATGGAGGTCTGCACCAGGGCCAAGAAGGGCCCCTCAGTGAGCTTTTTGCAAAACTGATTGGTCATGAACCTATGTACCAGAAGCAATAACAAACACAAAGTAATTGTGGCTCACAGTAGAAAAATACTGTTTTCCTTGGCGCCCATACTTTTCAGCCACCCTGTAGTTCTAAGCTGAATGCATCGAAACACTTCCCAAAAATTAGTAAGGAGCAATAGTATGTGAGGGTGATTTATTCATTTCCTAACGTGTTTTCCTATTCGTAAAAAACCAATAAAATATAATGTTTCAAAAACTGCGAGAATTTTCCCTACAACCTATATATTTTCATATTAGCCGGAAGCATTGTGTTATACCAGCGGATTTTGTTTGCTAGTATTGTGTTTTGATGTAATCTTATCTCACGACTGTCTTAAGTAGTCGTAATAAATCTATTTATCTATCTAAGTATATAAACGGCGTCTACATATGAACTTTTACTACTGAAGTCACGGATATGATTTGCCCACTTTGTATAGATAAATTTTGACCTCTAAGTTGCCCCTGGTTTCGGACGCTCCGTTTGTTGGACATTGAGAAGATTATCCTGGAGGGTTGCTCCGCATGTAAGGAAGAATCAGTAGTGGGGCTAACCCTCAACAACATTCTAGCAGCCTATTCTGTTCAAAACCTCAAAATGCTCAAGGTGAAGTAATCGTTCACAGAGGGCATGTTCGACTTTTCTGCACAATATGACTAAAGTAACCACCGAAAAACTCGGATGTGGGGAATTTCCACCTCCCACCTTTGGTCGTCGGGGTACCATTTGGCTCGACTGCAGGCGTTTCCACACTTTGGAACGCCACCGCACTCGAATCACGGAGTCGGACCCACCTCCCTCTCTTTGTGGGCTCCGGCAAACCTTTATCAGAGCACTAGACTCACATTCGGCGTCTCCCCCACTTTCGGGTGCCTTTATCACATCTATAAACACGTTTCCTGACGTTTTTCTCACTGCGTTCCTTTCACTGCTTGGGATGTTGCGAGTTATCGCGTTTTTGTCGAGTCTAAAAAGATCCACAATTGCTAATCGAAATGAATAGTCGATTCATGGGTGTGGCAACTTCGCACGGGCTGCGTGATAGAACTGATAGGTGTCATGACCTTTCGTCCTTCAGAGCCAGTTCCCCTTCGAATCGATCCTAACACGGACTACGTGAGTCCTGACAAATCCTACCCTTCTATCATTTGTGATTGTTGCATTTCCTTGCATTCAACAGATTGCCCGGATTGTGAATATGGTGTAGGTCAAATGCATGTTGTCCACGTAGTTCGTACATAGTATGATATGCTATAATGTTAAACTGTGCATGTGTATATAATACGCACAGATACAGTATAAATCGTCTAACTGTAGTCACCTTTGTGCTATTGTCACCTACCCCGATTTCCAGAGCCCACTTTTCGGGGACTAAACTGATTTACTATCAAAACCAGTCTTCTAGGACAATTGAGGAAAGCCCAAACTTGAGATTTTTTCAATGTTCTCAGATAAATACATATATGAGAAATGAAGCGGCAATAAGCTGTAGAACGTATGATTAGTGTGAAATAGATGGAAGCCGTAAAATGGGTGAGTGGTAAGTGATAAGCATAATTTAAAGAGACAGTGTGGCATTTAGAACGATGAATGCGAATAAAAATGAGTTGTTTCACTCTATGTTCCATAGCCGGTTTGCACTGATAACAGTGCATTGTGAGCGAGCAAAAATGCATGACATGTACAGGGCACGGAACCTAGCACTTTCCATGGAACTGATGGAGACCGAAAGAGGAAAGCGAAGAAAAGAAGATGTGCAAAACATTTTTTTGCGCCTGAACGAAAATCGTATATTCATTATGAATACGTGCTTCTAAAGTCGGTTTGCGGAAAGTTTATGGTTATTCTTGTGAAAAGTTTATGGTTATTCGTTAATTCACTCAAGAAACGGTATCATTTCTCTTCGGAGTCAAAAGAGATGCAGGAGGGCGTAAGACTCCAAAATGCTGCATGCATGTGATTTGGGCACAAATGTTCTTTGATGTTTTTCTGTAATACAATAGAATGCCACATCTTTCGCCATGGTGTCGCAAGAGAGGGAATGCATGTGTTGCAACTGTAGCTACACAAAAATTCCTCTACTACAAGCCTAATACCACACTATATTCTTGTAACGCGCTGAGGGAACGAGGGTATTCTTCTCCTCTTCAATTTTTTTTGGCTTAGGTTCTACCTGCATAGTTGAATCCAGCAGTGTAAACCGCTATGACTCATGACTGTCAAATGCGACGCGACCTTTCACATTAATTGATCAGCTATTGTCCTTCCGCTTTCTTTCCAATGAAGCCAAGCCGCTGCGAACTTCTTTAGGAACCCTGACATATGAAGTTTTCTTTGGATCTCACATGGTGCTTCTTCGGAACTCAGCTGTGTTCTGGACTATTTTCCATTACTACAATGAACATGTGAGAATTCTCTTTTCTGTGATGATACGCGTAGTAGCCATTGTTGCTGTGGATATAGACGGAAGACTGCAAGATCCTAAAATAGCTCAGACAATCCGGAAGAAAGTATCTAGAAACTGTGACAATTCCACAAATGAGTAACTGAGCAGCAACGTTCAGCCTCACTCGAACTAGTTGACGGATTATGTACACGAGTATACTGCCTTGCAGATTAAACGACGTTAGTGAACCTAGTTCGCAACAAACCTTTTACCACAGCTCGGATCTCATATGCTCACATAATGTAAGTGAACTTTTCTCATTTGAGGGACTCTATCCGAATAGATGCTAAGCTGTGTGCTTCGAACACAGGTGGCGGGTGTATGCTTAGACGTGGACTAAAAGCAGCCATGTGCTTACTGTGAAAGGCGGGTAGATTTTTAAAGGGTGGAATCCATCGTTCTGTTGTGGTGGATTTGATTAGCTGGCATCTGAGTGTGAACGTACACTCACACGCGTGGGTTCCTGGGACTATTCGTTTGCAGGTTGTGTCCTGCGTATTGGGTCCTGCCAGAAGCCCACATCCTAATGAGTGGGGAGCAGATGATATTCGACTGGTGGCCGCCTCTACTGAATGAGCCTTTTGCCCATCTTTGAAGAGGAATTCCTGATAACAGATGACTCCGCGAGATTGTTAAAGGTGCGCAAAACTTTCTGGATCTGCAGCACAACCAACGCGATTCACGCACGCAGTCTGACTGACCGAGAGCCATCGACAAAAGAAGGAGACCGTGCATTCAGCCCTTCTAGACGTCTTCGACATAGTATTTTTGAGGAGACCTGACTCACTCTACGTATTCACGTTGTCCCGGAAGGATACTTCAGATGGATTCGACTTCTTCTCGGGAGCGCAACAAACTCAATCAGATGTACTGCAGAAGCCGTTTGGAATTAATATGAGGAATTATCAAAGTCTGACACTTTCCATCCTTCTCTCTGTGTTTTGCATGAATACGACGATCTGACAATCGCCAGTCAACGGCACAGTTGTAAACAAAGAATGACCATCGAATCCCTCAGGTGAGTTCTGAGGAATGCCTCCATAAAGGCGTTCAAGGCGCCATACTCAGAGGCAAAACTCACGGAGTAATTTGACGTTGAGATTCTGACCTCATGTGGGGTATCTGAGTGCGCTGAACATTGTTGAGGCTCTCAAGTATGGCGAAACTAAAAAATTTACCTCTTCTTATGGTCTTGTATTAGGTTGTCGGGAAATGATTGAGACACTCCAGCAAAAATTCTTTCTTGCATCCTTCCCACATGACTTGTACCCAGGATGTGTGAGTACATGATAGCCTCGCCTCCTGGCATTTACGCTGTGGGTATGGCAGAGCGCAGCGCTGCGCCATTGTTCAAGCAGGGACGAAAATTGGCGGGCAACCAATTCGAGTGATTTTCTTTTACGGGCTCCTGTTGAGCGCCTGTGCGAGAAAGAGGGACGGCTATACCATCATCATGTTTGACTCGTTGCTCCTCACCCATGCAACCACAAATCGTCGGTTTTTTTCCTTTTGTTTCGGAAGATATGTTTCCTCAAAGACATTTACCAACTAGGCAACCCCCTGAGCCTATGAGCAGGGTGTGCTCCTCCAGATTTGTTGGCAAGCAACGGAATGGGTAACACTAACTTGTACTATAGTCAATTCAAGGAGATGGCCAGCAAATGCCGATAAAAGAGACATCGACGAGTCGAAAGGCACTTTTTGATCGTTAAAAATCACCCTCACATGGCTTTGTCGATTCGTCCTCAGCAGGAGAAGCAGAAATGGACCACGTTGCCATACTCGATATCCTTCCCCAATCTTGTACTCTCCAACTAAGACCTTGTTCGGTCACTCAGGCACTCCATGGCAGAGCAACACTCAGTCAACTTTGAGGATTTTCGACCATTTACAGCTGGAATCTTCGACCTGTAGTTCCCCGATTTCTGAACCTGTGCAGACACGTCTGCTCCTAAAAGGTGGCCCAAGGCAATAGGTTACATTGTGCTTTCAACAAGTCCTGAAGCTTTTTAATTGAAAAGAAAAAGTTTAAAAAGTGTCAAGAATCCGGAGTGTCTCAATCATTTCCCGACAACCTAATATTTACTACTTTGAGATGTGGCTTAATAGAATTTTTGCCATCTTCTTGTTCGCGTAAACACTTATTTGGGTTTTTTTTATTACATCCTTTTTTGGGAAGCCCGAAAGAACTGATCGTGAATGGAAACAAGGCTACAAATAAGGAGAAGCAGGAGACCATAAATTGATTTAAAAATATTATGTTGTAGGGAGAGTTATTGCGTTCTCCAAAAACACGCTCCCCCTCCCCCTCCCCCTCTCCAACTGCCACGCAGCAATTTGTTTCGTGAATTCTTGAGTAGATTGGGTATCTGCAGTTTATTGTTACAATTGACTGGAAACTCCTACACAAGCCCTTCCGGGACGTGCATTTGGACCCGACAATCTTCGATTGTCACAGCTGCTGAATTTAGATCCATGGCTATGAGGGTGGGTTGAAAAGTTTTCGGAATGACCACAATATAGTTGTTGTTTTCCAGATATTTTTTGTGGCTTTGCAATGATAAATCCTAGACATGAAAGGGCTGGAAATGTCAAGTCGACTCGACATAAAGTCAGTTTTTGACAAGGAGTTCAGTTTAGGCAACCTGGAACGCACTCAGCTATCGATAGAGACGGAGTTTAGGTGGTCATTACATCTTTTTATTGGGAGGAGAAAACGCAAAGGAAAGTGTTGGTTTAATCACCTCATCATCTTTATTCTGCAAGCTTTGTTTTTCTGTTCAGAAAATAGAGAGAGGCTATACTTGAATAGAAAGTGAACCAAGCATGGAATGTCGAGAAAAGGTCACTGTTTTGAAAATCATAAATAGAATGCCTAAAGCCGCTCTTGCAAATGGCAATCAATTGTGTACAGAATTGAAAAGGTTTTGGACATTTCTTATGTACAATAAATCATTACTTTCTAGGAGGTGAAAAGTCCAGGAAACTTTTTGAAAGAACGGTGCAGCATTTCCACAGTCTTAAGAAGAACGTGTTTCAATGAGAAACTTAGCTTCTTGTTTTGGACAGTTTCCCCAGAGTGTAAGAGAAATCCGTAGCTGGACATAAAGCCTAGATTCAGTGCTACCTTCCAGATACATGACAATATTCAAAAGTTTGGATGAGACAGCAAAATAGTGTCCGGAATAGAAAAGGCTCATACTACTGCGGTGGAGTGGTGGTGGTACCTGTTTTCGCTCCCGCCAAGGGAGTTTTGCTAATTACTGGAGAAGGTGTTACTTTATCATATCGACCAATATTTTTGGAAGCATCTGGAGTGGGAATTCTAGCGAATCGCCCTCGTCCGGTCAAGTAAAACAGCTTTGTATNNTCACTGCACGACGTCCCCCGTGATCTCCTTCGGGTAGTCCAGGAAGGCTTCCGGCAACGTTTTGCATAAATTTCCGAAATAGGCAAATTATTTTGCTTCTGGGTAATTCGCGCAAACTGTACGCTTAGATTAGTGGATAGAACGGATGATCGCACCCAGGAGATCGGGTCAAAGTTGTAGCAGAGAAATGTTGAAATTTTCTGCACTTGACCCCAACTAGTATAATATATACGGTGCATTCCTTTTTCAAAATCATTCAATCTCAAAGAAGCTGTGTGAAAATCCCGCAAGTCCGATCAAGGGCAACGCGTATTCTGCGAAAATTTTCAGATTCTACGGCTGCGACTGTAGTTCTGCGCCTTGCATTTGTGTTATCCTGCAACGATTTTCAGAAATGCTGAAACCTCAAGACATTTGCTATCAACACAATTTTTGGCTGTTCTTCAATTTAGTTATGAACCCGATGTCATGGGTACTAAGACAACACTGACAGACGGAGGTTATAGGCTACTTTACGATGAAAATTATCGATTAGTTTATCGACTATATCGATTTTATTGATTTTTCGCTGTTTTTGCTCGGGAAATGGAGAGGACATTCCTACTAGGGTTTCTCAATAAGCTGAACACGAATATGACAACCGTTTTGCACCAAATTTCTGATTTATTGATTTCATCGATTTTTCCCACTTTCATTCGGTGACAGGGAAGGACGTGTCTGCTGGGGTTCTCCAATGCGCTGAGCACAGATAATACAACCATTTTGAGCGAGGGCATAGATTTATTGATTTTATCGATTTTTTCCATATTCGCTCAGGGACGGGCGAGGACGTGTCTGCTAGGGTTCTCCAACGCGCTGAGTGTGAATATGATAATCATTTCAAGCTAGGGTATCGATTTATTGATTTTATCGGTTTTCCACTTACTGGTCTGCTTGGGGACGGGTGAAGACATGTCAGGTGGGGTTCTTGAAATTAATTTCAATCAATTAACTAGACGGTATACCCAGCTTCGCTCGGGAGTTTTACTACCCCGGGCTTTTCACGCTCATGCGGATAATCAGGATACAAATATGTACATCGATCATCGGTGATCACGCCCTCGAAAGTGAGAAAGGCCGATAAAACCAATTAATCGATAACTTCGTGAAGAGAGTCGTCATATTCTTGCTCAGCACATTGGAGAACCCCAGTAGATATGTCCCCGCCCACCCCCGAGCGAAAGTGGAAAAATCGATAAAATCAATAAATCGATACCCTCACCCAAAACAGTTGCCATATTCTTGCTCAGCACATTGGAGAACCCCAGTAGGCATGTCTTCGGTAGTCCCTGAGCAAATCGAGAAAATCGAGAAAATCAATAAATCGATAGTTTGGTGCAAAATGATTGTCATATTCGTGTTCAGCGTACTGAGAAACCCTAGCGGGGATGTCCTCACCAGTCCCTAAGCAAAAACGTCGAAAAATCAATAAAATTGATATAATCAATAAATCAATCAATAGTTCCCCGCGTAAAGTAGCCTATGATCTCCGCCGGCCCGTTCTGGACCTGCATGCAAAATTTGGTCCGGATCTGTTCACTCTCCGCGATTTCTATTCGGAACATACACACATACAAACACAAACAAACAAACAAACAAACAAACAAACACACACACAAACTTTCACTTTTATATATACAGAAGATTAATCAAAATTTAATATTTGAAAAAGAATAGACGACGAATGATCGAAATCCGTTCCAAATTTTCCACCCAACTGGGCTCAGGCTTAAGCTTAGGCTTAGGCTTAGGCTTAGGCTTAGGCTTGAGGGAGCTGTTTGTTGTAGGAAGAAGAGTGGAGAACAATCGTTTTTTGTGTATTGTTATGAAAACTGAATTTGTAAAAAAGAATACACGAAGAATGAGCGAAATCCGTTTCAAATTTTCCACCCAACTGGGCTTAGATTTAGGCTTAGCCTTAGCATAGGCTTAGGCATAGACTTAGCATAGGCTTAGGCTTAGCATAGGCTTAGGTTTAGTATAGGCTTAGGCTTAGGCTTAGGCTTGGGCTCAGGCTAAGGCTTAGGCTTAGGCTTGGGCTTGGGCTTAGGCTTAGGCTTAGGCTTGAGGGAGCTGTTTGCTGTAGAAAGAAGAGTGGAGAACAATCGTTTTTTGTGTATTGTTATGAAAACTGAATTTGTAAGAAAGAATACACGAAGATTGAGCGAAATCCGTTTCGAATTTTCCACCCAACTAGGCTTAGATTTAGGCTTAGCCTTAGCATAGGCTTAGGCATAGACTTAGCATAGGCTTAGGCTTGACCTATGCTTAGGCTTAGCATAGGCTTAGGCTTGACCTATGCTTAGGCTTAGCATAGGCTTAGGTTTAGCATAGGCTTAGGCTTAGGCTTAGGCTTAGGCTTGGGCTTAGGCTTAGGCTTAGGCTTGAGGGAGCTGTTTGCTGTAGAAAGAAGAGTGGAGAATAATCGTTTTTTTTTTGTATTGTTATGAAAACTGAATTTGTAAAAAAGAATACACGAAGATTGAGCGAAATCCGTTTCAAATTTTCCACCCAACTGGGCTTAGATTTAGGCTTAGCCTTAGCATAGGCTTAGGCATAGACTTAGCATAGGCTTAGGTTTAGCCTATGCTTAGGCTTAGCATAGGCTTAGGCTTAGGCTTAGGCTTAGGCTTAGGCTTAGGCTTAGGCTTGAGGGAGCTGTTTGCTGTAGAAAGAAGAGTGGAGAACAATCGTTTTTTGTGTATTGTTATGAAAACTGAATTTGTAAAAAAGAATACACGAAGATTGAGCGAAATCCGTTTCAAATTTTCCACCCAACTGGGCTTAGATTTAGGCTTAGCCTTAGCATAGGCTTAGGTTTAGCCTATGCTTAGGCTTAGCATAGGCTTAGGTTTAGCATAGGCTTAGGCTTAGGCTTAGGCTTAGGCTTGGGCTTAGGCTTAGGCTTAGGCTTGAGGGAGCTGTTTGCTGTAGAAAGAAGAGTGGAGAATAATCGTTTTTTTTTTGTATTGTTATGAAAACTGAATTTGTAAAAAAGAATACACGAAGATTGAGCGAAATCCGTTTCAAATTTTCCACCCAACTGGGCTTAGATTTAGGCTTAGCCTTAGCATAGGCTTAGGCATAGACTTAGCATAGGCTTAGGTTTAGCCTATGCTTAGGCTTAGCATAGGCTTAGGTTTAGCATAGGCTTAGGCTTAGGCTTAGGCTTAGGCTTAGGCTTAGGCTTGGGCTTAGGCTTAGGCTTAGGCTTGAGGGAGCTGTTTGCTGTAGAAAGAAGAGTGGAGAACAATCGTTTTTTGTGTATTGTTATGAAAACTGAATTTGTAAAAAAGAATACACGAAGATTGAGCGAAATCCGTTTCAAATTTTCCACCCAACTGGGCTTAGATTTAGGCTTAGCCTTAGCATAGGCTTAGGTTTAGCCTATGCTTAGGCTTAGCATAGGCTTAGGTTTAGCATAGGCTTGGGCTTAGGCTTAGGCTTAGGCTTAGGCTTAGGCTTAGGCTTGGGCTTAGGCTTAGGCTTAGGCTTAGGCTTGAGGGAGCTATTTTCTGTAGAAAGAAGAGTGGAGGGCAATCGTTTTTTTTTTGTGTATTGTTATGAAAACTGAATTTGTGAAAGAGAATACACGAAGATTGGGCGAAATCCGTTTCAATTTTTCCACCCAACAGGGCTTAGCATAGGCTTAGGCTTAGGCTTACAATGTGAAGGCTGTGACCTTTTATAGGGTGCTTCCCGCCAACTCCTTTTAGCCGGGAGTTGCTTACCGTGAAGCCGGAAGTCGAAGTCAGTGAATAGCCGCCAACATGCAAAGATACCGCCGTGGACGCACTTGCCGACCTAGACAAAGGGGTTTCGTCTCGCCAGCTAATATTGTTTAGGTGACTTACTAAGTTTTGGTATTAGTGTTTTCATGAACAGCTTTGCATAAAACAATTTCTGAAAAATGCAGTACACTACGCAGCTCTGTCTCGGGATTAGCCTTTGTTTTCTGACGAACGTAACAGATTCAGGCTGGTGGCATGGTGCATACCCGCATGACCGCCGCACTTATCCAACAAACACCCGCAGAAAAACCAACCCACATGGCTTGTGCACATGGATGTTCCCGGCCACCTCACTGAACCGTCGAGGAAGGCGCGAAAAAGCGTCCACACCCGGCTCGGATAGACAAAATGGTTGGTTTGTGTGTGGATCGCGCGAACACCAAATACGTGCACGCGTAGCCTAGTGGTTAGAGCGGTCGTTCGCCGTTCGGGTCATCCAGGGTTCGGATCCCGCCCGGTCCACCGATTTTGCAAATACTGTGCTGTCTACTCTTGCGACTGCAGAACTTAGCTATCAAACACCCGCCCAAAAAGTAGCCCGGATGGCTCAGTGGTATGAGCGGCGGATTGCAATCCGTCCCTGTCGCTGGTTCCACTCCGTTGGAGATCCAAAGTTAAGCGCAGTTTCTGCTCTGCAGTTTCTGCGATGCAGTGTTCGGGGTTCACTGCACGACGTCCCCCGTGATCTCCTTCGGGTAGTCCAGGAAGGCTTCCGGCAACGTTTTGCATAAATTTCCGAAATAGGCAAGTAATTTTGTTTGTGGGTAAATCGCGTAAACTGTACGCTTAGCTTAGTGGATAGAGCGGTTGATCGCACCCAGGAGATCGGGTCAAAGTTGTAGCAGAGAAATGTTGAAATTTTCTGCGCTTGACCCCAACTAGTGGGCTTCACGGTGCATTCCTTTTTCAAAATCATTCAATCTCAAAGAAGCTGTGTGAAAATCCTGCAAGTCCGATCAAGAGCAACGCGTACTCCGCGAAAATTTTGAGATTCTACGGCTGCGGCTGTAGTTCTGCTTCTTAGTATGTGTTATCCTGCAACTGTTATCAGAAACGCTAGAAACCTGAAACATCTGCTACTAACACGATTTTTGGCTGTGCTTTATTTTTATTTTTTACTTATCATCGCGCCAAATGACCAATCCTCAGAACAAAGAACTTTGGCAGTTTTTTGGAATGAGTACCACCATTTGAACTGAGAAAATCCACAAGAGTATTTTCATGGCCTCATTGATACAATTTGAAGGCCAATTGTAGCTGTCGCTTGCAGATGTGCAGATCCAATTAATGATCGTATTTAAGCTAGCTGTGAATACATCTGGTGCTGCCATGCCTGAACCAATGATTATTTCATGAGGAAATCCACCTAAATGTGCATCGATCGCCTAATTCTTCAGCTGTACTGATCAAAACCATGATTTTTACACAATTTTTACATGACGGGATGACTTGAGATTGCCTTACTAGTGAGAGTCCTTTCCGCCAATGACATATGCAATGCGATGATTCGTTGTGATTCGAGATTTTACAGAACATGTATTAAACAATGAGTATTACAAAATATAAACCGTATAGGATCTATAAAAATTATTCAAATGAGTTCCGAGATATGAAAAGACACGTAGTTCAAATATCGATGCGTCTTTAATTAAAGATTCAGAGAATAACAATCTGACTGTGAAGAAATAACAGGACAATGCGAGATAAAGGCTAAGAAATAAGGAACGGATATACAGTAGCGGTCAAAATGATATGATCAGAGCCATTTTGACTAGGGAATCTTTTGTTATAACTCGTCTCTGGATTGAGTTATTCAACCCAAATTTGAGTATGTATTAAAACTCCATGGGCGCTTTTCAGTGGCAGCTTAGCATTGGCACAGGCTCAATTAACCTTGATTATTGAGCTTAAACATCAACTTTCTCAGATTTCATTGATTTTGTCCAGCATTCTTATTCTCAACTACTGGGAGAAAGGAAGAGTTGATACAGATTGAGCACATACTTGTCTATTATTTCCACCGTAATGCTATTGCTGCGCTTCCTTTGGTGCTCAAAGTGAAGGACAAAATTAATTGATTGAAATCACCAAAAACTGGGTTTAATTACATCTCAAGCATATGAATAGCAATACAGTTCTCATTTGAAAACCAGAATAATTGCTAGTAGTGGATATCATAGAAACATTCCGCGCCGGGATCAATGCTTCTTAGTCTGAAATTATGAAAAATTCTTTTTTCCCACTTTCATGCGACTTTTTGACCGGCCCACTTTTAAATGTAAAGTGAAGAAACTTAGAACGCAACTTATATAGCAAATTGCTCGCTTACGATACGATTTAGAAAAATTTCGTCCGGAGCTGAGGTGTCGCGAAGTAGTCGAAAAACCATAATGTTAATAAAACAGTGAATTTGCACTTGGAATGCGGTAGATCTGCTTAGAAGCAGTTTATGCCAGTGTCAAGCAGCGGAAAGAAAGAACACTTAGACCCTCACACATCCTCAAATTTCATCAAAATAGCTCAATCCTTAGTTGAGTTATAGTTTGAAATTCTGTCTTCAACAGTGCCTCTGATCATATCATTTTGACCGCTACTGTATAATAATCTAGAGAAATTATCCTAGAATATTTCCATGCTCATCATAAAAATTCACCTCATACTCCCCTGAACGTGAAGAATCCAAAGCGAATTTTCGAGCGAGATCGACAACGCAGCAATACTGTAGGAGATCAACGCCTTGTGAGCGGAATACGCTTGTATCCACTGGTTTTAAGGAAGAGAAGTCGAAGTTCAGCCTTGGAGAAGTCAGTCCTGAAGGAGTCGCAACGACCTCTTCCGTCTGGCCCAGTTCAACTGTTCGCTCCTCCATAATCGTCTGAACATCATCAGCTCTTGGAAATGGCGTTGTGGAAGGAATCCTAAATCCTACAGGCTCCAAAAATCGCATGGCACGCATTTTCGAGCAATCTCAGCTTAGCTTACTCTCTAGTTTAGCGTTCTAGTGCGTACAAATAATTCAAAACTCACACAGCTTTCGATAGTTTCATTAGTTCCTCTGCAGTAGACAACTCCATCGGTGCACTGGTAGGCACCACTTCTCCGAATCGCAACCTAAAAGTGATCATATTGTTGCTACAGGGGAGAGAAGAGAAAACGTCAATACCTCGAAAGAAAAGCAAAAATCTCCTCGCGCGAAGAGTGATCCGAATATGGAATTGTTACTAGGTTGTCTTTCAGAATCCTGGAAAGGGGATAGCTTATAGGAAAGCAAGATAAGAAAGCAAAATGAGCATTTAAAACATTACATGGAACTGGACCTTATTTCCGTTTGCTCGAAAACTCGCAACAGTTGTAATAAGTGAGGAAATCATTTGGAAAGTAGGAAGAACCATAAGCCGGCTGCGTGACAAGAGATGCGCTGCTGCGCTGTGATTGGTCGATTCACACGCGCGTCGCGGTTGCAGCATTCAAAGGTAGGTGCACCGCAGAAGAGGAATGGACAAGTTTTTTGGGCTGGGATAGATGAACGCTTACGAAGCCGTCAAACTGTAAGGAGGTGGCCATCCATTCTATGCGTCAAAGTGGAAGAAGCAGCCTGGATTTAAGAAGCGTACGCGTGCGGCGCGGTCGCGTTGCGTTACGTACGTCTTGACCTCCCCCCCCTCCCCATAAGCCTACTCTGTTTCTAGCGGTACCACCTATCAAGTTCACAAAAAAAAAACTCCAAAAAACTGACAAATATTTCGGTTGATGAAGATGTGCTAACAAACAGAGAAATACGAAGGAAAAACGGGTTAAACAGATAGCGAGTTGAGCATGGCAAAAGTACTGTAACCGTGGGATAGAATAATAAGGTCATATATGAATGTAAAGAGCAAAAACGAAGAAGAATAATCCACGATCATGGGGGCCGATGACCGCTAGATTCATCAACGCAGTGGAATGAACGAATGGTGGTTTAAGGAATTTAAGATGGTTTGAAATTGTAAAAAATGACAACGCACTCGCTGTACTCGCCGCGGAGTGAAATATCTATTGTCACTGCGGGTTCTGGCATTTTCTTCAGCGCAGCGAAAACATTTCTGAAAAAAAAGTGACACTTCTGGTAAAAGGTAATGAGAAGATGCGGGTAAAATGGAGTTAGGAAGGGGCACTCTTGTGAAGCTTATGAAAAACCCATGCTGAAGCATAGGCTTAGGCTTGGGCTATTGCTCACAAAGTGAAGCCTACGACCTTTTATAGGGTGCCCCCAACTCCAGTTTGCCCGAAAATGCTGTCAAATCAAGCCGAAAGAAATAGTGTCACCTACTTCGCTCCCCTCAGAGATGTTCGTATCCTGGCTGTAGTGTCCTCATCGTAAAACTCGCCTCGTTTCGAACCGCACACCTTCCTAATCGCTAGTCGTTGACTGCTGGTCGAAATCGGTTCCTACAACAAATGAACTGCTGCTTCTGATAGATGTGCAAAAAAAGGTTTCCAATCTGGCATACCGAAAGATGCTCGCTAACTTTCTCCAGCATCTCTTCCCTTCCTAGCTTGAACACTGGAAACAAAACGGAGCAGTCATGGAGTCCCTCCATCTTGCTCAACAACCTATAAAAAGCGATTTTTCATAGGTGTAGAGTTGATACGGTTAGAAAGTAGTTATTCAACTCGAACTTAAAACATTGAAAATGAAGCTCACATTTTTGCAGATTCCTCTCTTTCCGGAAAGTTCGCTTCACGATAATCAAGGTAGGTATTGTCAAGGTATATCTTGGAAATGGAAACCTGAAACACGCGAATGTAGCCTTTTGTAAGTAAACTCTTGGCATACAACTGAATCAACCTCAGCTAATTTCATGAACGACGGATCGTTTTCGAAACGAGCTAACATCTCACTGTCAGCTCGGAAATCACCGGTACAAAGAACACTTCCGCCAGGAATTGAAGCGCCTGAAAGTACACTCATTTCTCAGCCAACGCATTCACAACGAGGTTGTCATCTACTTATTTGACTAACGTAAAATAACTAATAACAATAACGAATACCTTCAAAAAGGAACATAACTGAGCCTAAACAATGATGAGCGTCCAACACTGTCACCTTAAAGCAGAACATTGGACAACGAAGGAATTCCTTAGTTTCGAAGGACTTACGAAGAGATTTGGTTCGATCATATGAGATTCTCCTACTTTTAGAGGACGCAGAAATGTTGATGACGGTGCTTTTTTGCTGGAAAAGTAATAACAATTTGCAAAAAAAAGGAATAACAATTTGCAAAAAAAAAGAAGAGAAAGAAATAGAAATAGAGGGCGCACAGAGAGAATAGAAAACCCCACCCCATGATTATAGGCAAAATTTTCGCAGTCAATTCTGAGCAGTAGATTGGCGACTTCCACGATTTCTTAACAAAAAAGTAATTAAATGTCGATTGTGAAAGTTATTCAAGGAACGTAGCTCTCACGTTAAGGTTTCCAATGTGGTCTACGTGAGCGTGTGTAAGAAAATGATACTTGCAGTTGTCGCTGCGTCTAAAAGAACTCTTTGTTTCATAATCAACTTAACCGAAAGATCTGTACTCACACAAATCTATCAATGGATATATACTGTCGACCAATCACAATTTTTCCACATTTAGGTATTGTATTTCCCTCTACGAAATCTTCAGCGGATGTCCTAAAGGGGTACGAATTAAAATACTCAATAGAAACATTTGACTTCTTACAACTTACTCTTCTTCCAACTGAAGCCTTTGCGCTTCCTCGGCCTCCGCTTGTCGCTCCTTCGCCATTTGTTCAGCAAACGGGAGCGTCGTTTTGACGGAGGGTATGATACGAACTTCATTTGCATTTTCATTGCAGAACCGAACATTTCGAGGCCTAAAGGAAAAAAGGTGATAAAAGAAGATTACCCTACTTCAGCTTCATTCATAGTGCGTCGGAGTCCGATTCGGTCGGATAACAAAAGATGAGTATCGATCCTCGTCGCTCGGATTCCGACAAGGATCGATACGTATCATTTCTTATCCCGACCGAATCGGACTCCATTGTCACATGTACATTCAAAACCGTTCTAAGCAATTTATCAGACCGATTTGAGAGGGAAGCTAGTATTGGATGTAAATGTGACACGCATTTCGTTAGAAAAAATAGATTAATTGGCGTAAATTCTGAGTAAGTCCGAAATTATACCACTACACAAAAACAAATCCGGGAAAACCGATAAGATTCAGGTTGCAGTGCAAAACGGCTATCATATTTGTGACTAGCCCTTTCGAAACCCAGTTTCTGCAAAAGTTTCGGAGAGATCTGACTGTGAGGGATGAGCCAATAGAGGAACAAAATTGGTACAATCAATTTAATCGATACTACCATGCAAAATCAGTCTGAAATTCGCGATCGGCACCACCGACTACACGCAATACATGCAAGATTTTAGAGCAATTCGTTTTTTTTTTTCGATACTTGAGTCGTCGGTAATGGGTGTGAAGTGCAATATGTACGTAGTATCTAGGTTTTCCCAATCAACAGTTACTGTTTCCAACCACAGTAATTGTTCCTACATTTTCGTCCACGCATTTTGGATATTAACGCGATGAACAAAAAAAAACATGAGCGGTACAACACACCTTCCTGAGCTACTACTTGGTGTATTAGGAGCAGAATCAGTGTCTTCTACACGCGTAGCAATTCCATGTTGATCTGCTTCAGCTGCAATAGTTGGAGGGATCTCTCCGGGCGATTTCTTCCTGAAACAAATGTTACTATTGTAAGTTCTGTGGGATTGACAATCCCCGACAATTTTGAACCCTGTTCCCATTTTCAGTAGTGTTTCACCGGGTCACCGGTGTAGAGGTAATAGAGAAGAACAGAACACGAGAAAAAGTGAAATATTGGAAGAGGCATTGGAGAAATGCAGGTGGTAGTCACAAATACTCAACTATCGTTGTTTTTGAAACGGATCATAGTAGGGAGACGACCGAAGAATGCAAAAGAAATTGAGAGAGAATTGAAGAGACGAAAACGCATCAATCACGCGAACGATTCAAAAATAACGTTAGGAAGGATTGAAAAAAAGCCGACCAGCTATATAATGATTACGAAGCTCACCTCTGCGAAGATGAAGGAGTTTGCATCTGCGGTTCATTCGATGAGGCCTTCCTTTTTGCTCGAGACATCACCATAGGCTTGACAGATAAATCTAACGCATACCCGTTAAGTCTTCAGAAATGAAAAGTTAAGTTTAAATTTCAGCGTAGATTCAGGAGTTATTCAAGCTTGGCGCACGGTGTGGTTGAAGCGTCGATATATAAAACAATGAGGAAGATACACACAGCTAAAAGGCTAATACAATGAAATCCCTACTCCTCACCTGGACATTTTTCTTAATTCCTGAGAATTTTCGGAAAAATTTCGAAAAGAGGAACACTGTAGAGCAATACAAATAAATGGAGGAGCATTGAAAGAAGACCTTGCCGTCCTGGTCATATTGATGTTGAGAATGAACACTTGAAAATTCGAATTAAGAAGTTGAACGGCCAGCTGGCAGCCCCTGAATTTGACATGCATGTGCTCAGTTTTAAAAATCGCGGTCATGCGACGCATTATGTGTAATTGCGGGACCAGCACCTCACATGACGCACACAACATTGGGTCTCTTTCCGGCCTCTTTTCATCTCAGGCCGCTAAAACGACCCTTTTGAAACCAACAGAGGAAAACCAACTAACTGAAAAACTAAAACCGAAAACCACGCGTACACGTTCGAGCAGTTCGCGCGATTCATAGCATTCTATACTGCCTGCCCCCAGCACTTATCCAGCAAACACCTGGAAAAGAGGTAGTCCGGATGGCTCAGTGGTTAGAGCGGTTGCGCGTCGTGCTGGTGATCAACGGTTCGGATCCCGTCCGATCCACCACTTTTGCAAATACTATGCCGCCGACCTCCACGACCGCAGAACTTATCTAACAAACACCCGCACAAAAAGTAGCCCGGATGGCTCAGTGGTAAGAGCGGCGGATTGCAATCCGTCCCTGTCGCTGGTTCCACTCCGTTGGAGATCCAAAGTTAAGCGCAGTTTCTGCTCTGCAGTTTCTGCGATGCAGTGTTCGGGGTTCACTGCACGACGTCCCCCGTGATCTCCATCGGGTAGTCCAGGAAGGCTTCCGGCAACGTTTTGCATAAATTTTCGAAGTAGACAAATAATTTTGCTTGTGGATAAATCGCGTGAACTGTACGCGAAGCTTAGTGGATAGAGCGGTTGATCGCATCCAGGAGATTGGGTCAAAGTTGTAGCAGAGAAATGTTGAAATTTTCCGCGCTTGACCCCAACTAGTGGGCTTCACGGTACATTGCTTTCTCAAAATCACTCACTCTCGAAGAGGTTGTGTGAAAATCTCACGAGCAACGCGAACTCCGCGAAAATTTTGAGATTCTACAGCTGTGACTGTGGTTCTGCTTCTTCGATGTGTTATCAACAGTTTTCAGAAATGCTGAAAGTTTGCAACATCTGCTGTCAACACAGTTTTTGGTTGTGCTTCATCTGAATTATCATAACGCCAAATAGCCCCCCTAAGAACGTAGGACTCTAGCGGTTTCTTTTTCTGAACCTCTTTCGAGATCACTAGGAGGTTAGAACTCAATTAAAACTCGTGCCAACATTCACTGAGATTGTTAAGAGGCAGCACTCGCGGAAGTTCTCACTTCTGAAGGAAGCTGGAGACAAAATGGAGTGGAGGGGGG
>JARK01001395.1:12681-34283 GCA_000688135.1 Ancylostoma ceylanicum | reverse complement strand
CCCCTTTTTCGCTCACGATGATACCCCCCCCCCCCCCCACCCCCGAGCAAGAACTCTGACAAGTGTACAGCATGAATGCAGCCCAAACAGCGTAATACGCCGAGTAGAAACCCTAGCAGCATCACCTCCACCCAGTTGCTGCCATCCTCCCCTCAACTGCTGCTCAGGCAACTGCTTATAGAAGCAGTTGCCAAAGAGAGGCAGCGATTGGGGGGAGGATAGCAGCAGCTGGGAAGAGATATTACTCTGCTCGGTCTGCGTTACTAGCGCCAGTTATTAGAGTAGTTTTCTAATGGAAATGATAAATTCCAAGAAGAAATCAGAAAATAATAAAAAATAAGAGAGGAAACTTCATTACAGGAATAAAGGTATTGAAAATCGAATTAGAATCTGGTGAGTAAGTCGTAAAAAGTCATTCCTCTGCCTGAAGGAATAAATAAATAATAAATAAATAAAATAAAATAAACAAAATAAATAAGTAAATAAACAAACAAATAAATAAATAAACCATAGGAGCTAGAGAATCCTGATATTCCTGAGATAATTCTTGAGATGTGAGTATGCCTAGAGTATTCTTATCAGATTGGCAAGGTAGCCCAAACCAACCTAGGCGATTCCAGTCTAGCTCCGGCTGCCGGCCAAACACCTCCCCATTGGTGGAATCGTCATCTGACATCGACTCATTGCCGTTCTGCTGAAAACATGACCTATGACGGCGATAATTCAAAAATAAATTACAAATTACAAAACTAGCCCACCCTTGGTGATGAACTATTCATAGAAGACATAATGTTAGTAAGCTGAGTGACTTCGTTTGAGGTGACAGACGTCCTAGAAACTCGAGACTCCTTCGAGGTTGTGTCCTCAGATCCTATAAGCATAAGCGAAAATCTACACTAAAGTTTCTGCATGCTAAGTTTGGACGCACCACTGAGATTACCCTGGGTAGACATGTTGACTCTCGTGTGAACGATGGGTAAGGTTGCGCTGAGTTGACGAGGTTACCCAGGGTAATTTCAATTATGCGTGCGACCTTTTCTCTAGCTTACCGTAACCCAAAATCCGAACGAATTCCCGTCGACCTTGCTTATTACTGAGTGCTGCTAGGAAGGTCCAGAGAGTTTGCAGATTCCGATCCTCGGTGGCATGCGCTCTGAAGATTCCATCTCTGATTTGTTCTTTCTCAGCGAATTCTATCATCAGAAGAAAGAAAAAAAAGGAAAATGTTAATGAAATACATATCTCTTGAATTTATGATTAACAAAATAGTCCATTTATATAAACCATCATTTGCCATGGGAAGTATTAATTTTTACAGACACGCATAACACTGAATTGCCTACTAATTAGCATAGTGTTTTTGTTGCTGTGGGACCATACATATACATACACGAGCTTTCAACTTTTTACCCAACCAGTTAGAAGCCGTGACAAATCCTATCGTATCTGATCTAATTAAGTCTGAATTGCTTCTAGCGCCAATCGCACAGCAGGTGTCTAATAAAGCTATATTTTTAGTCACATTAGCAAAATCGCGATCTAATTGAGTACAAGAAGTGTGCTATGCGTTTCTAACTATAGAAGGCTAAAGAACAACTTCATGGTTATTTTAGGAAGAAAAGTCCAAAACGAAAAAAAAAAGAACAATACCTATCTTCACAGTACGATCCAAGCGTATTAGCGTCACATGCGTTCTGCAGTTCCATTGCAGATTCATACAGGGCTTCATTGACCGGCAGCTAAACTCAGAAAAAAATATAACAAATACATGATAGAAGACTATTCTCCAACAGCTCCCGTATCTGAATATGCCGACATGGGCCTGTATGCATAATTAAGGTTGCCCAGGGTAAACGCGTCGACGAACTTGTTAACGATGGGTAAGTCCGTGTGGTGTCAACAGGTTTACCCTGGATAATCTCAATGATGCATGTGGCCCATGAACACTTCTAAAAGGTTTTCTTTCATAAAAGGGAATCCGCTCATAAAACTGGTCATTCATGGAATCAGAAGTTCACTTCTGGAACATCTTCCTCATCCTCGCACTCCATACGAGAAGGACTAGGTGGTCATGGTCAATGATAGCATTCGGAATGAACACAATTTTTCACATCAGGACAAAAAGTAACCCATTACTTTGTTGAAGAACCCGATCAAAAATGCTCGGATACTTTGCTTCCGAAATTTTCCCAGAAGCAAAGAGCAGCGATGATTTTCTTTCAGCGGATTCAAGCCGTAGAAGCCCTCGCGTTTCGACCTCAGTTAGCTTGAAAACCGTGTTGCGCATGAGATCGCAAGATGCAAATTATACGATTAAGAGATGCATACTCATGCGAAGCACGGTTTTTTAATCAGTAATTCTGCACCAGTCAAGATTAAATCCATGCAAAATCTATGCAGAACCCATGCATTGGAATGGGAAATTCGTGGGTTTTTCGTAGGTTCTGCACTGGTACGCATCGGTTTTGCATGGATTTTACCATAGTTGGTATAGAACTATTGATTAAAAACCGCGTTTCGCACGAGCAAGCACGTCTTAATCGTGGATTTGCATCTTTCAATCTCATGCATAACATGGTTTCCAGGTTTCTTGAGGATTTTTAAAATAAAAGGATAGGGTTAGCCATTTAAAAATGCCGCTCGCTAGATCATTCCCCTGTAGAAATGCAATCCAGAATATGAGCACACAACTATTCTGCAAAAAGTAGCTGTAACCCGGAGATAGTAGGGAGGCAAACAATTGCATGGCGTTACCATAATGTTGACAAGTTCTGTAGAAGCAAAAAATTTTCATATTCTAGGCGAACAGGGGCAGCTGAATCAACAGGAAGATATTTGCAGAAGTTGCCTAGCAATCGGAGCACAACCCCGGCGAACATCACTATTCCTATCAAGCGTTTTCCCAAGCCAGCTTCCAGTAGTCATCTGTGGATCCATAAATACTACTGATTCTCACATGAAAATGATTAACGCCAGCAAATTATGTTGGCTAGGAGTGGTTAGCTCCGTAAAAATGGATTATACGCAAACATTCCCTTCATCTCTTACTTAACACAACCATTTCGGTGTGAACGGAAGGAAATCCTGTTTTTGATAAGCAAGCTGTTGTTCTCATCAACTATTCTTCTGAATTTATGTTGCATCAAAATTCTTTATTCCCTCTAGATCATCCCAGAGCGATGAATTTATCGTTTTTCTCTTTCGTTAGCTATGATGAAGCTCCATCATGGAAAGAAAGAACAAGGCAAATAAATGAAGATGTTTTTCATGCCTCGAGACCGCGTACTGTATTTGGGACCGAATAAAAACCAAATAATTTTGTTAATTTATGGAGAATTCAGAAAGCACTTTGAACATTCAGATATTCGAAATGAGAAAATTCTACGGCTTTCCTTGTCTTTCATCCAACACTACATTGGTCTGCAGTGCTGGGAACTTTGCATTCATTTAAAATATTTTGAATTTGCGATCCGATTCGTTATATTATTCGATTTCGAATTAATACAAAACTCGAGTGTTCCAACATTAGAGACCAATATAGTGCTCTACGAAAGACAAAAACAGCCTTAGAGTTTTCTCTTTCTTGAACATCTCAATGTTTTGTTTTCTGGATTGTTAAATATTCGGTTTTTATCCAGTCCCAAGTATACTGCGTACCACTTTCTGATTCGTGAAAAATCATTACCACTTCCATCTCCTCCGAAAATGTTTCGTGCACAACAATAGTGCAGCAGAATCAGCTACGATAGGAATGATTCACGCTATTTGTCGGATAAACCCCACGATAAGACCTTAACAATCCCAAATTCGCCGGCTACCGTAGATAGTATGACTCAAAAACTCGTTTTTTGCACTTATCTGCAAACAGCACAAATGGATCGGCGGTGCGTTCGACCTTTCATAAATAAAGGCCGGATAAAAAGCAATTAATCGTCAAGGTGCTTTCGCCAAACTTCCGCAATCCACTAGTTTTTAAGGTCTTCAAATAAGGGTGACTTTTTGCCTTTCATATTCGCGAATGACTATGTCTTACTTCCCTCAAGTTAGTTCTACGGCTCGCAGTGAATTACAGGAGCCTTCCTCGCCCTGCAACCACCACTGTAACTCAGAAATGATCTATGTGTTCTCAAAATGAGTTGTTTTCCAAAACATCTGTCGTTGAAATGTATGTGCTTGCACAACTGTCACTATCTGGACGTAGTAGTCCTTAAAGCAATTGAATCGATCCTAAGACTGCTAACTGCTGAACCTCTTCAAAGCCTAGTTGAGTGAGCAAAAAAAACAACACGTATTTTCTTTCGAAGAAGCGTGTTCTGCGTCGAAGTCAAACTCATCTGAGAGGTTATTTTGAGACTTTTTACCAGTACATTGCTGCATAGCTTAGGTTACGTCCGGTCCAAGACAGGGAAAACAATATATTTTAGGACCTGCTGGATTTTCCGTGTTCAATTGCCCAGAACAGAGTCAACTGGGTAAGTAGGTTTTCGAGGCATTCAAGACCTACACTTCTCCCAGTACCCATAGAATTCCGGAATTTCCAAAAAAAGCACTTCAAAGAACGAAGAATTAATTAGACCCCAACCACTTGCGCGCCACGGTTCACGACTTCACTGAATGTCTCAGGGTCTGATTTCTAGCGAATGAGGGATATTTCTTGTGGTTGTCTGGTTTCTCATTCAGTGGGAGGCAACGAACATAAATCCTATGACAATGCTCCAAATTACAACAAAATTCATTTTCTAGATGCCATTTTCTTTGTTACCGTATTTTTGGTCCACCCTGTACTACATTAACTTGACAATTTCCCAATTTTCTTAGCGATTTTGCGCGATGAAAAGAAGAGGGATAAAATTGCACACAATATACTGATCCATTCTAGGATTCGATTACGATGGAAACCGGTCACTTTACCTCATTTCACCATAGTTCCATAAAACTATCCCGAAAACCGAGCAATTACGTGGAAAATCAATCTATGGCCACAATGATCCGCAAAAAGCCGGTTTTCATGAGAGACATTCAGTGAATTAATCATGACAGGATATTGGCGAGTTCCAAGATTTCTATTAGCCTTCAGCAGCACCTGCTTACATCTCTTAAGCACTGGCTGGCAGCTTCAGCTGAACATGAGTAGTTAATTAGCTTCACCAGCTTTGTGTGCATGTTTCTTGCAATCCCTGGACCATTTTTCATCTCTGCTAATTTGTATTTTATCCATAGGGCTATTTCCACAGTTTTTTCTACCATGCAGACGGTTAAAGACCCATCCAGACTCTTTCACACCCATTTGCTCCAGGATATATGCTCCAGAATACACTCTTACAAGCGTTACAAAGCCATACCCACTCACCTTTCTCACCTCTACCGTATAATGCCATGCTTGACTCGCTTCATCCCATTGCCGATAGTGTGTTGCCATACGCCCTCCCGCAGCAAATGACGTTCCAACAGGAGCGGCACTTACCCAAGCAGGAACTAGATTCACATCCAGTCGACCAACAGCGGACTCCTAGGAAATGATGAATGTAATACGGTGGAGGCTCATGAAAAAGTCAGGAAAAAAGAACAATAATGCACTAGAAACAATATTTCCAGTGACTTTCGTTCACGTTGATATATTAAATCAAGCTTGTAGATTGATTGGTCACAGTGACGACTAAAGAAAAAACTTAAACGGCACGACATACGAGCGCGCCCACACGAGCCGCTGCTTTTTGATGCCTTGCTCATTAGGCGAAGAGAAATCACAAAAAATAAATAATACGCAAGCAACTGACTAAGTTACCGTACACATATAAAAAATTCTGAAACTGTTTCATTAAGCACCTGCTTAGTGGCAAGATAGAAAAATCCATAACAATATTGAGGAATAACTAGCACCGCCTTGAGCTGACATTCGAACGAATTTAGTAACTGCAAAAGTAAGTGTGGATAAAGCTACTGCGCTACGCCAGCGATCCACTGTGGATCACATTTTCGTGATGAATTCGACAACGGCCGAAACTGGTAAGTATAAACTTTACTCATATAAAACCATACAATTCTCTATCAACAGCACTTCTGTGGTGAAGCTTCCCAGCAAAAGATAGAGAAAATCTTCATTATTTATTTATTTATTTATTTATTATTTATCAATATGCCCAAAGTGCGTTATACAATGGTGGATCACAAGCACAAGAGAAGAAATGAGAAGCTCTCCAGATATACTCCAGATACTACCAGATAACGGTGATCCCTGGTAGTAGCACACCTTACAGGAATCTCATCTACTGATAAATATTTAAGTGGAGACGGTAGAGAAAGGGATTTAGTATGTGTTTTGTGATTGCGGTAACACCTACAGCGCTGTTTCCCTAGATTGAGGGACTTTTTTGAATTTTTTTCGGTTCTTGTGTCGTCTTGTACTGTTTTTTCCTTTCATTTAGCTCTGTAGTTGGAGCACCATGATTGCGTTTGATAAATAAATAAATAAATAAATAAATATATTAAGGAAAAACATTACAAGGTGTATCACTGGTGCACTGTGAGAGTAGTAATACTTTCACACAAAATTTCTGCTGTGCAGAATCAGTGAGGTATGATTGCAACTCGCCCATAACTGCTCCCACAAGCAGAGAGGATATCAAGCCACCCCTTTGTCCTTTAAATCTGAGCAAATCCCTTTTTGTGATACTCTTGTTAAAGTGGGATAAAATCGTAGGTTCCTTCTCTGTCGGTTCCTCGCAGTATCAGTGTCCTCCTTGTCTTAAGATTTGCCAGCAGAGAATAAGGAATTGAATTGATGGTACAGAAATGAGAACAGTAGAATGGTAAGAACGTGCAACAGGGAATCAATTTTCGATTATTAGTCATTAGAAAACTTTTATTGGAGGTATTTTGCCCAAATATGTCGATCTCGCATTTAAATCTCAAAAATCACATCTGCTCCACACTGAGAGATTTTTTGTAGGCTTACTTTCTTGGAATTTCGCTCAATCTGAAGCCAATTTGTATCGAAAAAGCATAAACACGCTACGAAAAATTTGTAGTTAACAGTCTTCGCGATTTCCTTCATTCCAACTCCTTCAAAAATAACGACGCGTCCAGAAATTCACCTAACGTATGTACGTCTCACCTCCACAACTACCAAGTAACTAGTGCCAGTAGTGGAGAAGCCGAAAATATCGGTGAGTCTTCTTGACCAAATGCCTAGTTCACTCGTTGTACGACTTTTTCTTCCCAAATCATCGGCACCTCGTTTCGTGAACGTAGACATCGGGAACGTTGGCGGACCTACTAAGCTGGTATCCGGAGTTCTTTCAAATTGCCCTTTGAGGACTTGCAGTGTTGGCGGGCCAATGGCCTTCTGAACCGAGTTGTCCACCCCCTTCCCTCTCTGCTTCATGAAATGATGGAGCTTAATCGTTTTTTCAAGTTGCCTTCTGGTTATGTCACTTTTTTTATTTCGTTTGTTCATTGGAAACAGAAAACATAATAAAAAAATACCCTGACCATGACCAGCCTCACCTCGCTACCTCCCTCGATCGACAAGAACTCTGTTGGATGCTGGTAGAACTGTATCGCCAGCAGGTCTGGGCGTGCTTCGGACCACGTAATTCCGCGGACTTTGTCGTTCTAAACGATTGAGTACAAAAATCGCTGCTTGACTCATCCGAAGCCAGAAATGAGCTGGTTACCTGCCGGAGTTGTATGGCTCCATGTACTTCTCCCGTATCGGGATTGAAGACCCTCACAAACCCATCGTTGCCAGCGGACGCCACCATGCGCGGATCTTTCTTGTGCCTGCAAAATGTGCTAAATGAATCCTGTACTGAACATGTACTTCATAGTCGAATTCTAAATTCTTTCGGTCCTTCAGTTTGAATGAATCTATGCCAGATGGAATCTAATCTAGAATCTAGAAGCAAATCCAATAAAACCTAAATGGACATATATGACGTCAGCCTTCGTCATCACCTCCAACCTTTAATTTCATAGGTTCTCAGCGTGAAATACGCACTGAACAAACACCTACAATACGTTGCGGAACCTTGCTGAGCCGCTTTTGCGGAACAGCCAAACAAACCATTAATGAGGAGAGTCCTCCAACAGTGGTTTGTTGGGCCGTTCTCAGGTTCTACCACTTTTTTAAAGCTCTCTTTCGATGGAGGAATTTGGAATCCTCTCTTCACCCTTCCCAGAAAGAAATCCTAGCTATTGATGATAAAGAATTATCCTCGCTTCTTTACCTATACTACGTATAATACTATAATTCTCCGGCATAGGCCATGCACACTCTCGAGAATTCCCCTTCAGATTTCCTGACCATCCGAGTGGGCGGAACACTCTTCCAGCGAATTCGTCCATTTGCAGCGTACACCTGACCCCGCCCCGAGCCCTAACGCTGCCAGCGTTCTTTCATCAAAGTTTACAGTCAAGTGCAATGCTCTTTTACTCCATGCTTTGACGGTCGAGTACCAGTAACCCGAAACCCGGACAGCGGTGGTGGCCGGCTACAAGCTCTCTATTTGATTATACCAACATCCGACCGCACTCTGTTCGTTTTCAGTTCGGCGCTTTGTGTACAGAGTCACGACTACCCTTTTATGGTTACCACTAAACACGTCTTTTCTGTTATGCACCAGATGCATGCCTCTTCATGGAAAATGTCAACAAACCATTGGCTTCGATTTCATCTAGTGAATGGATTCAGTGGATCGCTTTCTAGGATTTCTTGGTGGTTTAAGGACATCCCTTGTTGTACTTCGCCTATGTCAGCGCGGTCAAGCGAAGACATCAAAAGCCTCAGAACTTGTCGCTAAGGCTTCTGTGCTCTTCTTGCGATTTCTGCAGGTGTTTCGGTCTGCAAGTGAAAAACTTCTTAAGCAATTAGGTTTCTGTTAGGATTTCTGCGGCCAAAACGCACCTCCGACTTCATTCTGGACTCTCATTCTCAAGAAATCCACTGTGCCGGTCATACCGCTATCGAAAATTATGAAGGGAGAGAAATTCCCAAGTGATTAATTTGGCTCTGCTGGGCTAATGTACTTTCGAACACTTGTTTCCCAACTACAATACTTCAGCGGTTTCAGCAAGTTCTTCACAAATCAGAGCAGATTCCTCGTTTCCTTCACATACCGATAATCACGGATAGAGTTTCCTATAACTTTCACAGTCAGTTCCTTGTTCTCGGAACGAGTTAGTCCTACAGGAGCTTTTGTTTCTTGACGGCGTTTGAAAAAAAAGCTGAGTGTAGTACTCATCAGGATCCCCTCATCCCGTATAAAATGTATTCTGAACAAAAACTACAGGAAAACTCCCAAACTATTAGTATTTTCTAAACTGGCAGACATTCTGCGACCATGAGGGCAGATTAGATTCTACCCTACTCGACGGACAATTAAACGGGGGAGGCTCAACAGATTGTGATGCACAATAACAGATTTTAGTTGCGGAAAGTTTGCACTTCGGTATTCGACGAATCCAGCCCTTACACAATAAAATATGGATTATCCGCATGTTGTCTCTCAAATCCTACGAAACCGTCGATATTCATGTCAATACAATACGACAGTTGTTTGAGACTGACCTCAAACTGCCCTGAACAAACCCTCCCCCCTTCCTCCCCTCCGCCTTCGCCGCGCAAACTACAACCGCAATGTGTTATTCCCAGTCAAAATGTACCTAAGAGCCGTTTATTTTTCAATCACTGCAAGATATACTTTCTGTTTTACTAATTTTGCGTAATGGACGAGGTCCAAGATGCGGTAAGTCCCACCACATCTCTATATTCCTTATCATATTGGACGTGAGCCAACCATAGCAACGTGGTGGGACTTACCTCATCTTGGACTTTGTCCAAAACGCAAGATCAGTGAAACAGACCGTACTTGGAAAGCAAAGGAGCTCCAAAGTGTTTCAGTACTTTGATGTGCTCTTAAAGAACATTCCATGGAAATTAAAGTACTAGACGTATGCATATCCTTCTCGCTTCGAAATACTGGATTTTCTTCATCCTTCTCCTCTTTCTTCTTATTCATCGGAGCATAAACTTGTCTCATTGTTAAGAAAAATCTTTGATGTGAGTTGCTGTACCTCAAACAATGCTCCCTCTTTCTGTAATTATACTTGTACTAAGCCTGAACTTCGCAGCACTGCCCAGTTAAGTAATCGACAGCTGAAACATTCAGCTGAACATGACCCAACTGACCTGCCCTAGCCTAAACTGACAGAATTAACTTTGTCAACACCAACAGTATTTTTTTAGATACTGCTGTAATTACTCCTACAATGGGCAGCCCACGAGGTCCCACTCCGACCAACATCCCGGAAATCGTGGAAACGTTTCGTCTACCTACAGTATTGGCCACTTTGCCCATTCATATTTTCAACGTTCTCTTCGTTCTGGTTGTGCTCGCCAGTATTCTGTCAACGAGGCACCTTCACAGCCGACCTCAGAAGTTGTTCGCCATCAACTGTGGATTCTTCCTGATCGCTTCTTTGTACGATCTTGCTTTCGACATCAGTTATCTAGCGATTTTGGATCGGCCGGTGGGTTCAAACTTCTATTGCTATGAATTTTCGAGCCATTTTCGATGATGATCACAAAGAAATGGTCCCAGAATGAATCATCAACTAAAAATAGAGGGAAGCATCGGCGAAATCAAATGTCAACACCTACGAAAATCAAAGGCACGGGCAAAGTTTGTTAACAGTTTGCTTGCTCAACGCCGTCTCAACTATTCAGCCTATTCATATTTCGAATGTTCTATTCATCCTGTCAGAACCAACGTTGACCAAGTGTGGATCCATCCTAATGGCTTCGATGATCGATAACGGTTGGACCCTCGAGCAGAAGACGCAGTATAGCGGACTTCTGACGGCTCAGATATAACCAGTGATAACAACAAGAACAAGACGACTTTCAAAACTACGTTTAACGGTCGCCCGCAACAGCTGCTCACTGTCAACTGTGTATTCTGGTTCATCGTTCCGCTGATTGACATCTACTGGAGCCGCGTGCATCTGTGAGATTACCCAGGGTAAATGTGCCAACATCCATGAAATCTGCCCATTATTAACACGGGAATCAACACTTCTACCCTGGGTAATCTCAATGATGCATCCAGGCCTGAATACGCGAGGGAGCGGTAGAGGAAGAAAGCAGGGAGGAGGTGGAGGGAAGGGAGCAACGACTTCCGGCTCCAGAGGGCTTAGAACTGACCAACTGGTTCTTATACAAGTAAAATCATACAAGTCATTGAGTCTATGGCAGCACACTCATCCTGGCCGCCAAGATTCAGCCAGAGTAACAGTACACCAGATCATGGTCGTGCCCATTCTCTGCTTAAGGCCTAGTATGGCCCAATACAGAACATACAGCTCGTAGAAGGGTTAAGTGATAAAAACCGGACTTCTGGTACGAAGAACAGGCATTTTTCGGAGGTAAATAAAACCATTCAGATGTTGGTTAGTTATGATTGTACGAATCCAGGTTCTTCCACCATTCTGGATGGAAACCGAACGCATGACCTTGGCCAAGCATAGACGTAATGACCTACTACTCCGTCCCTTATGCTATATGTCCCGTCCAGAAGCCCTTCTCATCCAATTCTACCTTCATTTCAGATCACCGTCCAAACATGTTCAGTCATCCGGAACTTCGTTTACAATCCGATCGCAACGCAGGCCTTTGTCGACGCGCTAGAACGCTTCTCCATGGCATTTTTTCACCATGACATGTCCGTTCTGACGTAAGTCTCTTAAGAATATATTAACTACCATGAAAGCAATGCAGAATTCTCTTTTTCTGCAAATTTCCCGCTCTGCTTGGATTTATAGCCGATGGCAACTAACAACCTCTGCTAAGAACGAAGCCGCACAGTTACACCAACGTCATCAACTAACCAATAAGTTCAGCTCCATAATGATATTCACAAGGTGGAAAATAAGAAGCATGAGGGAATGTGCAATAGTTCGTACGCATGAGTGCCCATAAATCGTGCTTTTAATTAACACACATAGAAAGTTCCAAAGAAATATTGCAAATCTGCAGGCATGGGAGTGATGAAAAAAGTTTGATATGTTGTAGAGCAGATATCTGAGCGAAGTTCAGAGATTGAAGATTTGAGAGTTGAAATTTTGAGAGTTGAAATAACTTAAGCTAGAAATCTTCTTCCATAGAATGCACATATACCTAACTAGGGTAAATTTCCAGAGTCTTCACCCTCTACAGTGCTTTTCCGCTAATCTGCATAGGATTGGCCGTCTACAACAGTTTCATTTCGCTCACACTGATACAAACCGATGACGTCTGCGAGACGGTGCGTCGAACCGAATGGACCAACGTCGTCTTAATCGCTATACAATGGTAAATTCTTTTGTTTTTCTGTTTCCAAAACAGAAAAGAATGCGTGAACGGCACAGGAGCGAACTTTCCAAGATTTTCTTTTCACAGTGAACGCTTAGTCAAGGAGCCAAAACCAAGAGTTTCTCATGAATTACCCCAACAACTGCTATCAGATGCTATCCAGTAACAATCGTCCACGCAAAATATGAGAAAAATGAGTATCGAGCGCAATTTGCACGGATACAAGCATTGAGAAGGAATTACAGTGAGCGTCGATGGCGGTGACCCATTCACGGCCTTGAGAAGCACGTCGCGCAACCGCGTCGCCCGCGCCAGAACCAATGTCATTTGCTGCCATCATGCTAGTTCTCGTTATGAAACAAGAAAAATATGGAAAGACCACCAAATTGGGAAGAAAAGCGCTTAGAAATAGTACTCCTACGAAGGTCGTGGATGGTTCACCGCCATTGACGCGCACTGTAATTGCTGGAAAAGGTTCATTCCAGAACGTCATTTGGCAACAGTAGATGCACTCGATAAACAATTCCATTTTTTCAGATAATCTGCAGTGGTTTTGTATCCTGACATTGCCGCTAGAACATCAAGCTGTGCTCACTAATTAGAGCGCAAACTTTTGAACTTTACTTTTTAGACATAACGTTAGCTTTCGCGAACTTCTGCACATATCAATTATACCCCATAAGTCATCTTTAAAAAGTATAATCACCATAAATACCCAGTCAAGCGAAAAAGTCTAATATATCAATTACAGTAGGAAACCTTACGCTCCACTGTCTAGCGAACCACTGCTGAATTGAAGTTCGCTCCAAAGAATGAGGGGTTTCACCGCATAAGCCTTGCTCACGTTACTTCTAGCAACGCACCTATGGATTTAGAGGAAGCATGACCTTTAAAGAATTCCCTAGATAAGCAACTCAGATCCACAAAATTCCAGGGGCTCAGCCGTGATTGCCGTCCTACTGTATATCGCAGTGTGGAGAAAAGTGAAACGCGAACGTGTGGCGAAGTTCTCTCCGAACGATAAAAGGAGTACTTTTGACCCGATCAAAATGGTGGGATAGATTCCGTTGTAACTATTTTAGCCGTGCAATGAAATGAACTATAAGCACCATTTAGTGTTCGAATCGCTACTACTGGGATCGCCACGTCGTCAAGATCTTCTTCATCAGCTGTGTGCTGCCACTATTTCTCGCCGCTCCTAGCCTAGTGTTCACTGTTCTCACAGAATTCCATATTTATCAGGATTCGGTGAGTCGTGAGGCAATTACTCGAGTAAATACTTATCACTGCATTAGGAAATAAGCGTCAGTACGTACGTCAGAGATAGAGAGAAATTCTGACAGCTCGCTAACATGACATACAAGGGTTTCACCTTCCTAGGATTAGAGCCCCTATGCCATACTTTCGGGACACCTGGGCTGGGATTCCTAAAATGGTGACCAAGCAAACCTATGATGGAGATTTCGCCTGGTTGTGCATCCATGAATCCTAGCCCTGTAGGCTCAGACGGCTCTAAACAACTCCAGACTAGAAAGCTCAACAAAAAAAAACCTTAGTACTCCAAGTTAATTTACCTAGCCCTATAGTCATCCGGGGATTCATTTTGGGACTAATTGGAGGCTAAAAATGCTTGTGTTGGAGATGTACCAACCATTTAAAGAGGCAGATTTTTGCAAGATTCCTGAAGGAAACAAGATCCTCGTTTAGTAGTCCAATTATGCAAAAGCAGTTGTACAAGCTTTCAGGATTTTGCAAACGCCGAAGAATCACTGCTCTTAAATTTATGCACCTGCCCCACCTGGCGAAACAGAAGAAGCAGTAGCAAATGACAAGCACTTACAACATTAGGTGCCTACATATAACAAAACCGGCAAAAATCCAGAAAAACACCGAGAAAGGGCCCAAAGACATTCCAAATATCAACTCCTCAAATGGCAATAATGCAACCCAAAAAGTTTGAGCGAGAATTTTAGAGGAGTTTCCAATGATCAAGGCACGTGCACACCTAGGTCAGTGTTCTCTAGCAATATTTCGAATCCACTAGGTTACCACTGATTAATCTCTGTGGCTGACAAATTTCAGATCATTGGCGATCATATTTTTTTTTTTGCATTTTATACTTGTAGCAATTTTCCCAGAGTAGGCATATCGATATAATTTGCATAGATGCGCTGCTAGGAGCTACATAAACTACTAACAACTTAATAACCACTAGTTATGCGTGTAGCTTACGCATCTCCCTTGGGACAGTGACGCATAGCTGCTTCTTTCAGTAGTATATTTCTGAACAGAAGAAGCAGTATCATATGACAAGACTCTCCGCAACATAAAATAGAAGAAAGCAAAAAAGAAAGAACTGAACCATCAGCGCACAAAAGCGCGGCCTTGCCTTAATGCAAGGACAATTTTGGCAATCCATCAAAAACCTCTCTCCAGAATCTAGTCGATTTTCGTGTTAATTTCAGGTCGCAAACATCGTCAGCATAGTAATCCTCGATCTCGCCACTCCTATCACCTGGATCATCTACATTTCCTACATCGGTCACATTCGCCGCGGCCTCTACGAGTGCCTGTGCTGCTTCAGCTCCAATCGCAGGAGCGATGAAGCACCCAATCAGAAGGCCGGCTCCGACCTCCTATAAAGCGCCTAATCACCTCGGTCCAAGGGGGAACATTACAAAGTAGGTGTGAACACTAATTACGTGTTAAGAGCAGGTGTTAACAGCAATTTATCCACTCGATCGAAGAGTACTCAACAGCAAATTTGTCGAATCACTCATGATAGACTACGAGGCTGTGTATGCAAATTTTTCTGGAAATTTCCATATGATTATTCTTATTGAGGAGTACTACCTTCATGACATCTACGTCTATTTTCCCATCCACTGCTTGACCCTCACCTATGTTTCCATCATGGTGGCCAGTATAATGAGAAACAGCCATATGCAGCAAAGACCAAGGAGAATGTTCCTGTTCAGCAGTTCTTTCTTCTCCTTAGCCGCTTTCTATAACTTCATAACTGATGTCAGCTATTTTATTATGTTACATAGAGAGGTACGTAAAAGTTAGGGAATTTTAGGAAAGTATAGAAAATAACTGCTTTCCAAATATAGAATCCGAAAGGGGCGAAGGTTTCGAAGGAGGTGCGGAATCGCAAAGCTTCCAGAGGGTAAAGGTCAGCGAAAAAAAAAAACTTTTTTTCAGATGACTGTTCAACAGTGCTCAACTATACGTAATTTTGTACAGAATCCTATAGCCGTACAAGGTCTTGTCGACGCTATCGACCGGTATTTTATCATTTTCGATCACGGCGTACTACATCCAATCACGTGGGTACTTTTTCCTTCCAAATTGTCTCGAAAGTAGAGCACAAAAGGGTCAGTCTACCACTCGCTTAACTCGATTACTTCCAGGATTTGCATTGTCTATGCTCTTTTTCCTACAACGGGTATACTAGTTTCTATTTATAATAGCTTCATCACCTCTGATTGGGTCAAAGATGATGTGGTCTGCTTAATAACCAGGCGAAGTTCTTGGACAAGTAATCTACTGTTTGTTGTACAATGGTGAGACAATTTTTAGTCAGTTTAACCTTCTGAAGCCTGTCGCAACCCCATAGCATGAAAAATAGCAAAAACAAAATTTCAGGACGACAACCATCGTCGCTATAATTCTGTATTTTCTAATCTATAGAAAAGTCACAAAACACGTCCAACATCACCACAAATTGCAAGGCAGGAATCTCGTGAGTAAAAAATTTTGAGATCACGTAAATGAACTTT
The DNA here is from genome assembly GCA_000688135.1 of Ancylostoma ceylanicum. Taxonomy (NCBI): domain Eukaryota; kingdom Metazoa; phylum Nematoda; class Chromadorea; order Rhabditida; family Ancylostomatidae; genus Ancylostoma; species Ancylostoma ceylanicum. The sequence continues at coordinate 18,152 of JARK01001395.1, read as the reverse complement.
TCAACACTCATTTAATGGGAAATAGGAGAGGCGGAAAATAGAATGAAAGATTTCTAGGACGAGAATAGGAAAGTCCAGAAAACGAAAAGTTTTCAAAGTAAATTTCGATATTTCAGACTCAGGAACGCTATTACAGGGATCGTTCTGTAGTTTCACTGTTTTTCGTTTGCTGTACAATTCCTATCATGCTCCTTGCTCCAACTATTCTCGTCACTTTAGCCAATGCAATCTTCGGAGTTCATGACAAGGTTGGTGCATCCATTGCATAGCAGACAATAATTCCATCAAATAAGCAAATATCCACGAATTAGTGTAAAGGCTGGTTAAAAAGGAAAGGAAAATTGTGAGAAAATGCGCGTCTTCATAAAAAATTGCGCCCAGCAATCTACATTTGCCATGTCAACAGCTCATTCAGTCTCTGCATATAAAACATGATGGCCTAGCTGACATTTTTCTGTTCAATTTGATTTTTTTTCTATTTTCTATCTTGAGATTCTGAAGTTAGTTTCTAGTTTTAAAGTTAATGATAGAGTACATCAATCGGTGTAATGATAAGTAAATAAATAAATATTGTAAATGAATAAATGAATAAATAAATAAATAAATAAATAAATAAATAAATAAATAAATAAATAAATAAATAAACTCTATTCCCTAAACTTCCAGTTTCAGGTAATCACCATCATTTCCTGGGTGTGCCTCGACCTAGCGATTCCCTTTATTTGGACTGTCTACATCGTGTATATCCCTAGCATTCGCCAAGGAATCCTAGATTTGTTTGGAATCAGCAACGTAAAATTCGTCTCTACGTCAATCTCTCAGACTGCTACCAGTTCACAAGCTACAACCTAGTATGTGCGCCTGTAGATATGTACATTTGTAATTTTTGGGTTTCTGTAATGAATATTTGGATTTAAAGGGTGTCCTTTTTGATTTGGTAAATATCATTACAAGCTAGTTTACTCATTTTTTTTTTACTTTTTTGATTACTTAGTGACTTGGATGCAGTGTCTCAGCTCGTCTTCCATATTGGAGACATCCATAGATTCTGGATCTTCTGGCAGCTCTTATCCTAACAACGTACGCCAACAGCCAAAAAGTGATGAAAACACCGTTTTCAGCAGGTTTGAAGTGCCTGCTTCTAGGAGCCGGTGGGCGGATCGATACCAGCTGTGATGGCTGTCCGCCACAGCTGTAGTTTTGGCAAACATTTCTCAGAAGTTCTATAAGGTCAGGTGATAATCGACTATCACATCAATATGGGGCAGCAAACTGGCACACCTCCGGCCAGAAGTGATGTTTGAAAGGCCGTTGTGAAGCTTTCTATGTACAAATCAGCGGGTCGAGGTGGCCCAGAATCTTCTAATACCTCAAACAAGGAAACGAGGTGGGACACTATCTTCAAGTATATTTGTTTCGAACATACAGTAAGCTACCAATAAAAGATACGCCTTTGCATAGGCGGGTATCATCGCTATCGCGCGTGTTATCGCTGTTCATCCATCCAGAAGTTAGGCACTCAAAATGAGAACAATTAGGTCTCCATATAACGCTCCAGGTGAACAGTCCCTGATAGCGATCATGATTGGATCATTGGATGAATGAGAAAAGTTATGGGATAAACAGAAACCAAATTTCACAGGACACAGCTTTGCTGCTAACGTTGGATACAGCTATTTACAATTCCTAAGTGCTCAAGCTTACAAAAAAAGATGAGGTTGCGCTCCCTCCCAACTCAAAACATGTAAGCTCGGGTTGCCATCCGTACATGACTCCCTTTGTTCAAAGTTTACAAGATAATACGTCACTGAGTTAAATAAATTTGCATTTAATAGCAACAGTGGTGTTAAAAATGGCAGGCAGAGGTAGAGGAAGAAGTGAGTAAGCAAAAATCAACAAATGGCCTTACCTTGGCAGGGAACGGAGTTCCTATTTATTAAGGACACCTACAAGCATGCACTTTTCGATGCATCACGTTGCGATATTGCAAATACTACTCAAAGGAGTTTACCACAAGACCCTTAGCCCTCCGACCCCCCTCCCCTTGTGTTCAACTAAGTTGTGGCAATTGATTATCACTTATGTATGCAACTTGGACCGGAATTGTGAATTTTCAGCTAAAATTGGTGGCCGAAATAGAAATAATTGGATAAATATGTCAAAACCGCAAGGATCGGTAAGGTAATAAATTTCCTATAAAGTGACAGAGAGACGGGTAGACACGAATGGCTGAAGATTGAAGGAAACAGTGCGCTCAACCACGCCATGGTGAGCATAAGTGCAAATGTCCTTTCCAGTAAGCCAAACCAGCGAAAAAGAAGTGAAGCGAAGAAAAAGGAGAAAGGATATTAATACTCACCAATCCATCGCCGTCACTCCTCGATCGTGTATGTGAAATTCGCTCACTGGAGCCGTCGGATATCGCAAATCCCATTTCTGGATGCCTGGTGTCGCAGCCATTTGGTTGCAGAGAACCATAGTAGAAGAGTCAGCCGGCTTCCAACAAATATCAGCCCAATCACAGCCGCTTCCAATCTACATAGTTGGGCAGTTAGAACAAGAATAACAATTCAAGCTATAGTCCATTGTAACGTACAAAAAAGTATTTGGAATTTAAAAAATAGTAAAAACAAAAAAATTGAGAGTATTTTCAATATGCATTTATTATATGAATAGACACTGACGAATCTGTGAGATTAAATTAAATGCAAACAAATTTTCTTCTTTTCTTGCATTCCCCATCCTTTATAGAACTCACGAACGCGCGCACTTTTCACTGACTGTTGCCACAAAAGCAGACGATTCTCACCCCTTACACGAACTAGAGGTATGAAGCCCCTTTAACGGTAAGAAACCCTGAATTTACATCCCACAATGGTTTCGATCTAACATGTGTGGTGAAGTATCATATTACTCATTCCCATTCTCTTTCCCTCTTGAATGTTTGCATCCAAGAGGAGCAATTCTCCTCTAAGTCAAGGCATAGCACCAGAGAATGAAAGAAAGGTTACTCTAACAACGTTTTTATTCTTGAGGATTTGAACAAAGACCTATGAATCGACGATGTCTACCTGTCGTATGAGCAATCCAGGAAGGAGTTAGCATACCACTACAAACGGCAGAGGAAAATTCTAGAATGAAAAAGGTCCCTGAGACTTTTGGACCACTGGACGAATTTAGTCCTGTCATTAGCTACCTATCCCCTTATGTTCTGCGGTAGAACACAGGCAAGGTGTTCGTGACTTTCAGGAAGAAAGGATTTCATTCCATAAATAAAACTGTTAATACTATGGAAGGTGTTACAATGAATAGAGCAAAATTAGAATCATAATAGAATGAAGCCCATTTGCCCGTTTCATTCCCTATCCATACACGGGTAAATAGACTGAAAATGTTTAAATGTATGCTTGAAAATAAATACATCAGAAACACTCACCTCAGCGAACTCCAGAATCGGCCCTCCAGGTCTTCGCATATCCCAAAGGCTACTACGATGTGCTGATAGTGAGACTAGAATATTGTCCATAGACCGATTCCATCGCACCTTTTTCACCTGAGACATATGTACAATAGCGTTCGTTATAGGGGAATTTGGGGGATGCCATTCCCGAGAAAACATCAACAAAGGATAACTAAGACCCCGGAGAACCCAAAAATCGTTAGAAACTTACGACCTCACAAGAAGCGTCCTAAGAACGGGCCAAGATTATGCGAGAAATACTAGTCCTTATTATAAGCACTCACTTGATCAGTGAAATTCGAAATTCCTGGCGAGAAAGGCGTTGCTAGGTTGGTGAGATCCCACAACAACAGTTGAGCCGCTCCACCCACAGACATGGCCCATCTATTGTCAGCAGAATGATCCACGGAGAGAACATTTCCCTGGTGGTCTCGCCTCGAGGACACCACAGAAAGGGATTTGCCTGGAAAACACAAAAAAAAAACTCAAGAAATTATAGAGAACTGAGAAAAAGAAACCTACCAGAAACGAATTTATGGGCATCAAGAAACACCACCGTGCCGTTCTCTGTCCCTCCAAAAATCAAGCCGGATGGGTGGGATTCGGTCTTCAAAGGCGCCCAACAAAGTTCATTAAACCTGAGTGGACATCAAGTTTACAAAACAAACAGCAGTATTCAGTGAAATCACCACAGAATTCCAGCATTTACCTGTATTCGCACGACACACAGTGCTGCGAAGTAAAATTCTCCGACGACTTTCGAAAAACATCGTCAATTGCGATGAACTCGAGACGAGATTGATTATTGGTGGCATTCGGGTCATAATAGTGAGCATAATCCGCAACGATAGCTCCCTTAATCAACAGAAAAAATGGAAGTTTTTTGGTATTTTTCCCAAAGTCACGACTATGGCAGAAATTTCACAACATGTCGTGAGGAACCCCATAAATATCAGTAATTTCAACAAAAGAAAACCCTGTTCAGAAGTTTATAAATATTTATATGGACCCATTTTGTGACTGTTTCTAAAGCAATTATGCGCTCTGGGTGTTTCCAAGATTACTAGACACGACAAGGCCAGACACAATCCATTATATGCTAGCAAGAAAAGCTAAAATGCAGTACTAGCAGCTCAGGCATTCGTGGTTCAACCGCAGCACGAACGGAAGGGGAGGAGGGCACCCCGACTGAAAGTACCTGATTCCGCCTCTACGTGCTGCTGTCCCTACCTCAAGTGCTGTGTTCGTCCCCCCACGTGCTGCTGTTTCAGCCCTTACGTGCTGTTTTCGTCCCCTCACATGTCAATTGTTGTTGAGCGAACCTAGCCCAATTATTAGACACTTGCAGCGGCTAAATACAGCGGGCGTCAATGGCGATAGCCTTTCCGCGTCCTCGAAAAGCACGCAGCGCGACCGCGCCGCTCACAATAGTCGTCGCCACTGTGGCGAATCTGGGTTTTCTTAACAGTTGGTCATCATATTTGATGTTAACTATTAAGAAAAATAACTAACTAACAAGAAAACCTCATGAATTCTTCTTCTTCTTCTCCCTAACGTTTGTCCCGCGCATTGGCAGGGTCCGCAAGAAAACCTCATAAATTGTTTTCCCAAAAAGGATCCTTGCTCAAGCGGCGCGGTCGCGCAGCGTGGTTTTCGAGGCCGCGGAAGGACCGCCTCGGTGAAAAGGGAGTTGGGGGGGGGCCACCTCCAAAAAATGGTCGTAATGGCTATCTAGGCCAATTTTGTATGCCTAAATAGGCTAATAGAGGTAGATTATCTAATAATAACGCGAAATCAGGTTAGAAAACAAATGAAAACTTCAAAAATCAAAAACAGGTATTTTAGCATTGTTTCCCTTCTTCCTAGCTAAAAATCAATACGAGTGACAAGTTAAAACTTGTTGTAGTTGTCAAAAGGAGTTTGTGCTTCCTTCGTAGGCCTAATCCATCTGAAATCCCTGCTCTTAGCAGGTTAGAATGTGTGCAACATGCCAAAAGCACCTCTGTTGTCT
>JARK01001395.1:0-12170 GCA_000688135.1 Ancylostoma ceylanicum | reverse complement strand
CCCAACTCCCTTTTCACCAATCAAATGATATTAATCGAAAGCGCCTTCCTATCCAGTCTGTTCATATACATACCAAATCAACATCAATCCATTTCTATCAAGGGAGCATCCGAGGGATCTCTAATCTAATGAATGTTAAGCGTGACTCACTTTGGAATCCACACCAGGTGGGCTCCATGCGAACGCCTCCGGACGCTGACGTGTCGTCAACATCGGCGATGGAGTCCTTCCTGAATGATGACAATAAACAGCGCTTCATACTTACGGCAACAGACGTTATTAGTTCAGAAGATGTACGAGAAGAAGAACTGGTAACGAAATTGCTTCGGATGAATGATGAAAGCTGTGAAGAAGCTACAGTCTAGTGTGGATTAAAAAGCCCACGAAGTGTCCTTGATAGGACTAGACGTTGGAATCAGCATTACAGCAAACATCCTGTCTCAATAGGTTTTAGACACGTCTCACAGCAAAAAGTAGAGGCATATGGTGGGAACTCATAGGTAACTATACAAAATCAATGCTTCCAAAACCTAACAGCCATTGCAGAGAATGAGCAATGCTTAGTAATACAGCCGGAACCACGCAGAAGCATGGATGGCCCACGAGAAAGCATGAAAAGTGAAGAGGATCAGGATTTTACCAACTTGAAAAAGTGACGGCAATGGGTGTGTGCGACGCAATTGCACACGCTACATTTTCGCACGCGACTTTCAGTGGTTTCTTTTTCCGTAAAGTTTCTCACGAAAGAAAAGGGAAAAAAGATTGTATGGAAAAGACTAGAATTGTAAATATGCAATATGGATTGAGTTGAAGAAAAATTGACAGGTTGTGGGGCATGTGTAGGAATCTTGACCTTCAAATGGAAGGGAATCTGTCGCGATCTGAGCGGCCCTCGTATCACTCGTAATTTTGGTGTGTGTATATATATATGAAAGCAAGGGACAAACTCAGTCAGGGCTCTTCCCTAGACAGCACAAAAAGAGTGCTCGTCCCCTGCCCTTGTTCAAGAGCAATAAATCTTACAAAATATGAACCACCGTCCACGGGCTGTAACCCTTCTACCCAGCGTCGGGTACAAAATCAGAGAGAATTTATGGCCCATGAATTATTGGGATTGTGACGTCAGACATAGATGGGGATTGGAAAAAAGAGGAATTTGCCAGGAGTCCTGGGGTTTGGATCGCGGCACGTCCAAAACGACCAAATTTAAGATCCATTACGCTGAAAAAATATCCCTGCTTACCAGAAGCTTCCTAAATCTCAGCATTGAGCTGTGGTTTTGATCGATTCTAGCTAGATTGTTAGGCTAACTCTGTCTTAGCAATTATTTTTTACAGTTAAAATTCTGGAGGACAAAATCGCTAATGTTGGGTAAGCCTAAATTAAGCCCAGGGTTATTCTCGAAGCTGATAAAGGTTTACTCAAAACATCTTGAACGTTGGGAGAGCAGGAAATACTCCGACAAGGAACTATTTTCAAATTGATGTAGGAATGTTGAGAGGGGCGGAAGAAACGCAGATCGAAAATAAAAGTGGCTTGCATTGTTTAGAATGAAAAGAAAAGCTAATTTCACGAGAATTCCAACAAGCAAATGTTCTATTATAGTTGAGTACAATTCTAAATATATAGCTCTTTTTGGTGCATGATTGACCACATGTATCATTGGGATTAGTCAGGGTAAACGAGTCAAATCTATACAAATTTACCCATCGTTGGCAATAGCGTCAACGTGTTTACCTTAGGTAATCCCAATGATGCATGTAGGCCGAGTACATTCCAAAAAATAATGGTCGAAGCAGAATTAGCGAATTCAAAGCCCTAGTAAGAGTAATATTAATTGTAATCCATCGATTAGAAAGCAGTAAGGGATCTGGTGACCCTCACATGTGGACGAGACAGGGAAGAACAGATGAAGCCAGTGTAAACTTACGACGGGGTCAAGATTCCTGCTGCTAACGATAAGCATCACGGTGGGCACTAAACGATGGCTATGGAGTTCTCAGGTAGCTCAAACATTTTGAGTAAGCTATCAATGCTAATACCGCCATCCAATTATCTTGAGGTTCGGTGAAAAAACCAAAAACAAAACGCTTTTAAAAACGAACCAATCGAAATTTATAATAAAACGTATTGCACTTTTAAGCTAATTTTTCTCGTGATTTCTCAAATATCTTCCCTTTATTTCATCATTGACATAATTCTTTTCTCAGCTTTTTTTTGTGTTATTTACCCAATGAAACATACAGTGAATTCCGTAGACAAGGGGCGGGACCGTCGCGCGGCGCTATTGGGCAGGGACACAGGGGTTCTACATGCTAGCTCTGGTTGTCTGCTTCTGCCAGCAACAGAGAATCCCAGTGCCGTGCCGCAGCAGACAACCAGAGCCAGCATGCAGAGCCCCCGCCGCTTGAAGAACGTTTAGTTCTCATCAGTACTCCAAAAATTACCCAACAGTGGAGGCTTAGAACAGATTTTATATATCGCAAAATTCGTCCGTCGCGAAGCCTCATTTGATTTCTTAGTTTCCACGCAAGTATTGAGACTTCGAAGTCTCAATACTTGCGTGGAAACTAAGATTTTATATAGTTGAAAAAAATGTATTTTCAACAAATGGTGCAGATACTTTAGTTTGATTTGATTTAACACTCGGTTTCATGTCCTTACTTTGGGAACTTCCTTCCAATTGTGTGATTAAACTTTAACACTAAAATCAAGCCCAATCTCCTTCACTTCGCTTCGTTTCATTTCCCTAGTGGGCCCGCGTCCCACCCAACCCTCCCAACCTCCCTCCCCCCATATTTATCTTCTTTCCACATCAGCCATATGATGCACACATGAAAGAAAAACAGCTAAAAAAAGTTGATAAATATAGAATGCGAAAGAGATTCAAGCACGGTGGCCCTAGCTCATTGACACATACTACTCATCTCTACGGATATAAAAAAAGCAGATTCCCTATCTAAAAATAGCTAGAACATGGATTTTTTTTTGAGACAAACATTACTATGAAAGAACCTGAGGAAAAAGGAACAGATGGTTAAATATTTATTCTGGGATTTTCATACATGGAAACTGGAGCTGAGCAAGCAGGTGGCAGCATCTGGAGACCAGTTTAGCAGTGGCGAAAACGGCAAGTTGCATATCCATGAATGTTAAACTCTTTGTATCCAGCTGTCGCCTATCTCCAGCGGAACAGTGCCATTTCTTATCCTCGAAGTCTCTCTCCTGACTGCTTCCTAAAATCTTCCAATAATTATCACAACCAGAGGAACTATTCACGAACGTATTGACTTACCTTAGCGACAGTTTCTTTCCTTCTGCGGTCTATTTGTTCCTCAAGTTTTCGTTTCTCGCCCTTGACCAATTTCTCATGGCCTCGTTTAATCTGCAAGTTATTCAGTTTTTGATTTCTTTTCTACGTCGGTACAGAAATTACATGACTTTCAAAGGAGGTATAGGAAGAGGAAATAGTTATAGTAGACAAATAAAAAGAATACAGTTAAATATAAAGGAATGAATTCAAGAGGAGACAGAGGGAGAGAGAGAGAGAGTAATCATAATTTAATAGAAAGATTGTGCGGCTGAATGGTTAGACCGCAGCGATCCAACTGATCTACTGACCTGACGACACGCTAGCTTACACTGAGAGTGAGGATTATGAGCGCTAGTATAGTAAAAAAAATAGTAGTATTAGTTTAAAAAAGTATAATATATATTATAGTAAAGTGAAAATAGCGGTGATAGTAAAAAAAAGGAAAAAAAGGAGGAAATAGTGCTGTCCTTTCGTTAATATTATATAATAGTTATATTTCTGGAGCAGTTTTACAGAGTTTGGACGAAAAAAAAGTAATCTCTTGGAGAACTGTGATAAGAACAATGTTTAAGTACTAAAGTGTTGACCAGATGAAAATCAAATAAATTCAGTTAATTTGAATAACAATCTGAAGATCCAATCAAAAAATCGGACAGTCCAAAGACATGAAGCTTCACAACCCTTATTTTAGTTTACCCAAAGGTGTTTACCCAAAGGTGCAGTTTACTCCGTTCGTCCAGCGAGAGCGGTTGGCTCCAAGGCAGCTCTTCAACCACGAGGACCAAAAAGCCGGATACCGACAAGAAGACCGACGCGGAACGGAGAATACTCCAACCCAAACCGTATTGGGCACACGTGGGTTGTATGCCTATATTTTCGGCAGATCGCTACGAACAACAACAGGCTGGGTGGTTATGTCCAAGAAGAGTAGAGGAAGGCCGAAGACCTGATGGTTCAACGAAATTGGGCGATTTCGACAAAAGGAAGCGAAGGAATTCGAGGAAAACTGGACCACTCTGCTCCTTGTATAAACGAGCAGATCTGCTGGATTCTTTGCGAAAGAAGTCAGACACATTCTGTGCTGTCGCGATAAAGAAAAACGAATAAAGAATAAAGGTGTAAAACTCTCCCTTTCCTGAACATTTCAATTTGTCGACTTATTTGGAGTTAAGCAACACACTAGAAAGTACCGATGATGTTTGAACAGTGAACCCCAAATGGCCGTACGCAAGGGGTGGGACCGCGCGCGGCGTTCTCGGGCAGAGATACAGGGGCTCTACATACTGGCTCTGGTTGTCTGCTACGGCGTGGCCCTCGAGTTCTCCGCTGCAGGCAGAAGCAGACAACCAGAGCAAGCATGCAGAGCCCCTGTGTCTCTGCCCAAAAACGCCGCGCCGTAGTCCTGCCCTTGTCTACGGGCGTTTAGAGTTCAGTGTAATTAGTGCCTAATCCATGAGCTCAATCCAACTCAAACCAACTGTAAAAACTATAAATATGTACTAATAAACCAAAGGGAGAGTATTCCCGAGACCATAAAAATTAAAATCTGGCATTTTAGTAACATCTCATTTGATGTACTGCGCACACAAGGAGTTTCCTGCACAGTGTTCAAAGAGAAGAAGTACAGAGCAAGTAGTGAAATCAGTGCAGCATACGGGAATGAAGAATGAGGAAACAGTAGCTATATTTACTAATAAATAAAAGAAAAAGGCATTCATAGGCATCGAAACCAAGCATAGCAGAAAAGCCACTGAAAGCTCTTACCACTTCGTAAATAGTAAAGACGTATCCTAGTCCTCCTATAGCTGTCAACGCTATTCCCAACGCCAGAATCACCACTTTCGTCTTTCCCTTGAACTCGCCATCATCATCTACACTAGAGCAAATTAACTGTCGTTACACCGGAAATTACATGAAGTAGATATGACTCACGTTCTCGTAGTCATGCAGATCATGACAGTACCAAATGCAGTTATAAACGAGCAGACAATCGCCTGGATATTCATCGCGTTCCTTAATTTGCACTTGTCGGAGTTACTAAGTAAGGTAGTTACATTAATCAAACGGTTATCTTACTCTGTACCAGTTGCTGATGGAAAGTTCCCAGAGTGGTTCAGCCGTTGAAGCACAATTACGTCTGAGCAGCGTCATAGCGCAGTAACCACCTTATCTGTAACATTTTATAGCACTTTAACGTCAGGATGGCCCATAGGAGCTCGAGCCTTGGAAGACAAGGCTATTTATATACATATGTAAAGCAAATTCACAACAGCACCTCTTGATAAGAGTCGAGGAAGGAGGTTTGAACGCCAAATAAGTGGCTGCTTCCTCCATTATCCTTCCAAATATGGTATCGAGGTATTTTTGCTTCTTCATGAAGTACTGATGGGTACCTCCGTCCATTCTTCTTTACCGATAAAATTATAGCTTGCATGAATACGGAAACTATGGAAAAAGTTAAACAATGGAAAGTGAAAATTTAAAAAAAAAGTTGAGTTCTCCCTAAAAAGCTCATGGAAGCTGCCGGAATTTGTACAGCCTCTCAAATTCGAAAGTTGTTAGCAAAAAAAGTGGTCATTCCATGAGAATATAGAACACAGCCCCGACATTCGAAACCGGTGACAAAAAACCGCTATCAGAGGCAAAAATCTGGAAAATCAGTCGTTGCCTGGATTCAATGAGGAAGAATAAGGGCTAAAATTGGATAGGTTCAAACAGAAATCAGTACTTGACTCAGGAGACTTAAAAACCATGTTATGCATAAGATTGAAAGATGAAACTCCCACAACTGCTCATGCATAACATGGTTTTAACACGGTTTTAAATCAATAATTCTATACCAGCCGTGGTTAAATCCATGCAAAACCCATGCGTATCCATGCGAAACTCATGCATACCCATGCACAATCCATGCACTGGACTCTGAGTAAATCATGGATTTTTTGGGGTTTCCGCGTTGAATTTGCATTGGATTTTGGAGACGCATGGGTTTTGCATGGATGTGCGTGAGTTTTGCATGGATTTGACCATTGCTGTTATAGAACTACTGATAAAAAACTGTGTTTTGCATGAGCACGCAAGTCTCAACCGTGGGCTTTGCATATCCTATGCGAAACACAGTTTTTAAGTGTCCTGAGGATGGATAAAAACTTTAAAGAGTCTCAGGCATGGTAGGACTATCATAGACTGAGAGGAGAAATTGTGTTTGGAGGAGATTCTTTTTTTTTGGAACTATCACTGAAAAAATCAATAAAACATATGATGATGGTGATTTATAAAACACATGATATGATGTGAAGCAGCCTGTGTGCATTGAATAAATAAATAAATAAATTAATTAATTAAAAAAACACGCTAACCTATCCAACTGAAAGGTATGTAGTTTGCATGTCTCCTGATTTTTTTCATGAGAAGTTCCGAGGAAAAGGCTCCAGATGTAAGGGTATCTTGGTCACTATGATATAGACGACTGTTTCACTAAGCAATTTCAGAAAAAAATGCCAGAAAAATCTAAACTCAACCAATACATCGCCACAATTATGTACATTGTCCTAAACGATTTTTTTTGCCAAAGTCACCCTGTATATCCATAAATATATATATCCATAAGGACGTATCCATAAATATGGCAAGGTATTAGTAACCAGTAACCATCGAGCAATTCCACGTAACAAATACAAATTACTGGCCGTAATTATGAAGCCACAATGAAATTGTAGCCGTTGCCGGGGTAACGCTTTTTCCACATTTTCTTCCGATCCAGAAATCTCATCAGAAGTGCGTTACTGGTGCCAGTTATGACGCACCGGCAGGCACTCTGGCATTCCGCTAACCACTTCACTATTGACTATCTCCGGTGCGACCACCGGAGCGGCAAATACCCACGTTTCTGGAGAATTCTATGATTTCGATCTGTCATTTTGACCACCGTGGCTAAGTGTTCCTTTAAAAATAAACCAGATAGTAATATTCCGAACGGATTATGCTGCGCTGCTGCCGAATTTTGATTTGTAGAAACGATTTTGGGAAAAATCCCAGTCAGTCCTATTATGCTTCAAAGACGAAGATTTGAGAAAAATATAATCTGCGTTCAAATTCAAAAACGCTCTGTAGTATGCATGAACCACAATGTAAAGCGTTACATGATTACTTTATGAGCGGAAAAAAGCTGAAAAAAGACTTCTGCCCCAAGATAATGTACCAAGAGGCGCATTATTTTTCCACCAATTACAAATTATTACAAAAATTTTCCCTGACTACACTAACACAGCGCTGAGCTGTGATTTAGAACTCTTTCTGTAAAGGCACACAATGTTTTAGCATATTTGCGGTGTTCTGGCTCAAAAAATCGTTGTGCACCATCAAAAAACGATAAATGATAGAATGTTCGGGTTGCTCAATCCCTTTTGGGATGCTCGACGCGTTCGACATCCAATCTAAAATTGTAGAGGGTTTGAATGGATTCATTGCTTTAACTAAGACTTATACTTAGGACCGAATAAAAATCGAATAATTCACGGACTAGATCGAAGGATTTAAATGCTCAAGAGAGAGAGAGTGAGTGAGAGAGAGAGAGAGAGAGAGAGAGAGAGAGAGAGAGACCTAAATGCCTCCTTGAGCCGCATGCATCATTGAGATTACCCAGGGTAAGCGCGCTAACGTCTCTCAAATTTCTCCATCGCTAACATGGGCATCAACACAATTACCCTGGGTAATCGCAATGATACATCCAAGCTCTTACCATCCCTGAGGTAGTGTAACCTTCCATGCTACTCTGTGTGCTCTAGTCTACGCTCTCTAATATTCTTCAAAAACCAACAGATAAAATTTTGCATAGGCTTATTTTCAATTTCTTACTTTGTAGCTATTGTTCAAGTGCTCATTTCCAACAATTTGGAGTTAAATTATTTTTTTATTAACTCCGTACATTTGTGACTATTGGAGACGAAAATTTTCGCGGAGTTTGCGAGATTTTTGTATATCTCTTTTCGGAGTGAGTATTCTTCAAAATAAAAGACAAAACATTACACCAATAGCAACATGACGCCAAACAATAACACTGTCCATCTATTCATGCCTCTGCCACACCTCACTTTTGCAGCTGTCACCAAATATTTGAAAAAATTCGTTGATTGCTTCGACCCGGCCCAGTGATTAGGGTCAAATGCGGAAACGTCCATAATTTTTTTTCACTCTATATTGATTGCCTAGGTTTTTTAAGATTTTTCTAACAACAACAATAAGTTCAGTAGATGGTGAAGTGACAATTTGATGTGAAGTTTATCTCATGAGATTACGATTTTCCAGCCCACAAAAACAGCAAATTTTCAACTTTATATCTATCGAGATTTCAACTGATAGGCCTATTGTATTATTTTTAACAAACTTTGTGGTGGTATTGTATATAGAATTTCAATTTTATTCAGGAGCATAAATTAACGAAGACTCTTTTTCCAATCCCATCCCCCCCCCTCTGATCGTATACACCATTTTTCGCACTAGATCTAAACTGAATATTTTTAGCTGATTTTTCAACTTGACTCAAACAGCAATACAATTTGACACCCAACAACTTGTCCATGTAATATGATCCAAATAAAGACATCAGCTGCGGACATTTCTGTTTTTGTATTGCCTGACTAGTCCTGCTACCGTATGACTACAAAGAAACCACTCAACGTGACTGCCAATTTAAAAAAGCCAAGTTCTTGGATCGATGTGAGCCTTCTGACACAGTATCCAACAAAGCACCAAACTACATACACCTTTTACGAATCAAAAATAGTTCGTCGTCTTGGCACATTTCTGCTCCAGCAATTCACTATAAAATGATTGAAGAGCTCGTTTTGTAAGTTGGCGCCTCGTTGGATCAATGGTACAAAAACGGAGTGGTGATGCATGTATTCGACTGCAATACCCCCCTTTGTTTCGGTATTTCCGCTTGGATGGCAGCCCTCCCCTCTCCTTTCAGGTTCTGCTTAGCAACGTAGGTTTTTGTGCTGCCTCTAAGTCTTCAACGGAAAATAATATATGTGTTGGGTTGAGTATTTATAAACGTCCGTTTGAGGAGCAAATAAAAATTCTTATCAGGACAGATATTCACTAGCCCAATACAGGAGATACTTTTTTCCTTAATCATTGACTCTTTCCCTTATTCCACACGAAAAACCAAAGTTCTAGTTAGAGAGCTCGGTCCGCTGTGGGTCAAAATAATGACCAGCCAAACTCTGGTTTCCTAAAACTTCTTGAATTTTTTCTCCTCCAACGAACGATTGGTCCACGGATGCAAGCAACACTTAGGTAGTGTCAAATCTTGGCTATGAGGCGGTATTTGGAAGAGACCAAAATCCAAATTTTGAGGTGGATGCAGTCGAAAAACTGATTGACACCATGAATTTCGGTTCAGTTACCCAAGTTTGAAGGTATTTTCAAGGAGTCGATTTTAGTATGGATGTCGCCGAGGGGCAAAGCAAACTTCCTCTTACGGCATTACACGAAGTTTGGTGCAGTTCTACCGTTGATATCCCTTGTCCAAGTTTGTACGACATGCGAAAGAAATTTCCACATTTTAGACTCCTAAACTTATTTAAAATCCGGGTGTTGAGGGAATCTAAGCCGTTCCTATGCGAATAGACGCGGAATGGTTTGCTCTTTAAAATTAACATACTCACCTTGAAAAGTTTCAACGCGGTCGAGAAATATGATCATGAAGACAGCGGACATCTATAATTCCTCAACCTAATAGAATGATAATGCAAGAAAAAGCATGAAGATAGCATGCAGGAGACCACACTCTGAAATCCAGCCGCTGATACTACCAATGGTAAATGTGCAAACACCCCTAAATTTACCCTTCATTAACACGCACATCACCGCCTTTACCATGGGTAATCTCAATGATGCATTTGGGACCAGGGGGTAACACATTTGGCAAACTTCGTTTTATTGTCAAGTTAACGAAGCCAACTGTATTCCCGTACAGAAAGTTCCCTCAAATGCACTGCCAAGCAAAAGGGCAGTCAACCGCTCCAATACTCCGCTACCACTGGGAATCGGGCCATAATGCCGTTCTTAGACGTCCGCTGCCTTAGCAACTACGTCACCCACGTCGACACCGTTCACATCTGAACATACACCTAAGAACAAAATGGAGTGGACTCAACATGTTATTGCGCATAATGTCTGATGTCTGGGCAAACATTCTGTTTTGGTAGACAGCCGACTGTCTCGCCAACCATTTCGCCCATTGTATATCCAGATAACTTTGTCATTAACACATTCGCGACTTTACACTCTCGGCATGATGCGCCGCGTGGAACACGGGCGGTCCCTCAGGCACGCATTTGTGCTCAACCGGTTGAGCACGCGTTCCCATGCGTCGCACCATGCCTGTCAACCGGTTGAGTGTATTGCCGCGAATGTGTTAAATCCCTGGAAAGTCGAGCAAGAATTTTTCCGTGGTCCATAGCATATGCTATACTTCCTCTAATGTGCACTCTCATTGTCTGCGCATCCGCACATGTCATTTAAGTCATCCTCCTCATCCCGTTCCGAACGGTCAAAATATACGCCGCGACGCGACCTCGCCGCACGCGTATGTTTCTCAAGTGCTGGTTGGTCCTTCAAACTCCACGCATTGAATGACATCGGTGGCCACCTCCATACAGTTTGTCGACCGATGGCAGTCATCTGTCCCCCTAGAGCTTAGAAATTTTGTTTATTTCCCCCCAGAGCTGCTCGTATACTTGAAGGTTGTAGGCGCGACGCGCACATGAATCGACCAATCACAGCCCAGCAGCGTGCCTCTTGTCACACAGGCGTTCCAACCTGTGCAAGGTGGTAATGCGCGTGCGCGCGAGCCTCGACCGCTGGAGTATTCTGCGCTCTGAGACATTTTCTCTGCAATTCTGACACAAAATCGATCAGATCTAGAAAGGTGGACTAACTAGATATTTAAAACTACTTGTAAAAAATTGCGGTGCAAGAAAAAACTCCAGACTTCATCTACTCCTTCACTCCCACAACTGAGTACATTTCCCTCGCACTTTTTGTAAGTTCCACAATTTCGGAGAACTACCTTGCTACACAGCTCGCAAGGTGAAGGTACTCCACCAGTGCGATAATTTACAGCAAGTTGTAAAGAAAGTGTCGATGGCAGTACGTTTTTCACGAAGACGGGAGAGCACACGACGCGACCGCCCCGCTCGTGCTGGAGTCGCCGCCACAGCGTCGAGTCAGGGTTTTCTTGGAAGCTTTTTGTAATCAGATTGGATATTATCTATTCAGAAAACTAACTAAATACTAGGGAACCCTTATAGATTGTTTTTGCGGTGAGAGAGCGGCACGGTCGCACCTCTATTGACACTCACTGTATATTATCCCATGCAACTTGTGACTCTGATCTCAAATTCGTTTTTGAATTGGCTAATCTCCCCTCTCTAATGATTCATGCCCATTTCTGGTGCTCATGTAGACATTCTAAGCTTTATGTAGGCGGGCCGCGCCGTGAGACAAAGGTAAATCTCTCATTGCTCACGCAGTCAGTCATTGGTTCGAATACTGTCGAAAAATGATGGCAAAACATGGGAGTTTCCCACAATGTTCATTATCTAGGCGTTCTAGGGAAGGTCGTGGTACAAAGCAGTGCCGGACGCTGGAGTTGCCGGCCCGGGGTAGGGGGTGGAAAAAGTCTCTGTTAATTGGTGGACCGGATGGAAAACGAGAATAACAAAAAATATTGATTCTAATGTTAAATGAGTTATAATAAGTATCCAAAAATAAAAATATACAACTTAAAATAAACTATTGCAAAGCTTTTATTCATTCTATGAAGTAATTTCGAAAATTCGGCGACCCC
>JARK01001394.1:967560-979146 GCA_000688135.1 Ancylostoma ceylanicum | reverse complement strand
GAGACTTATCGCCCCCCCCCCCTTCCCCTCCCCCCTGGAAGAGAGTCATCGAATTTCTGAAAAATACTCAGTGAAGTAGTTCAGAATTTTATGTTGACTTATTTTCATTAGTTAATTTTTGTTATTATTTGTCGAAAATTTACTTTTATCTATTCAGTATTATAGCTGTAGTTTTTAACAGTCTTATTTTAAAAATTTCTGCTGATCCAGTCCTTAGTGGCGGACACCCCGGATTGTTCACACGCCTTCCCTGTCCTCCTGTCTGGAGTGTGAATCATCGCGAGGGAAAAATGGGTGTAACCACGCGACTCTGATTGGTGTATTCGAGGCGCCCATCATGCCCACCCTGTCTTAACTCCTTCAGCAACATGCGCAGCTACACCATGTACTACGGAATCCACGCCGTACGAATGTGAAGGCGTGACAAGCAGCCTGAATGCGCCTATCAGAGTCGCTTGGATACGCCTTTTTTCTCACGATGCACACGTCATGGGCTTTTCAGCGTTCGCCACTGCACTTCGCATAAAATATTGGCCAATCCCATCATTGGTGTTTGGCCGTCCATATTTTCATCACGACTGTGTATCCAGCACTGGCTTCATTTATTTGATTTAGAAATCTGCTATTAGCCGAGCAGTTAACTCTATTAGCTCTTCCGCAAACCTCCTAACCGCTGTGTAAACATTGATGTTGTTGTCACATCGGGGTGGGTTTCGCAATTTCCCTCGGTGTTCTCTCTACATCCATCGTTTGGTTATGAACTATTTACTATACTTACCACACATTTCCTGCATTTCGATATTCCCAAAAATCAATCAATCACAGTGGATTTTCCCAGTTTTTTTCTTTTTCTGTTATCCCTTCGCTCACCATTGCCCTTGTCTCCCAATTACGAACTCATCGAACGTAGCTTTGCTTTAAAAACTGAAGTTTTATGTGGACACAAATATGTATTACATAAAAGTACAAATGAGATTGATACAAAAATTGCGTCGGTTCTCCCATCGATTTCATTTTTTCCACAATTTTACCTTTTTTTCGTATTTTTCGTACCAAATAATAGCCGTCTGGATTGAAAGAAGAAAAAACGATGTTCTGGACGGAAACGCTCACAGTCTCACTGAATTATCACACGAACAACGAAAGTAAAGAAGTGGTTACTGTGAATTTTCTCCCTTTCAACTGCATTGGACGGCTTTTGAATCTAAAGTTGAGGAGAACAGGATTTGCCGTACAAGTCCGTCACCATATCTATGCAGATGTTGCAGTACACCTGAGGACAATTATAGATTTTTGAGAATCCAGAAAGTTTCTTCCACAAACCCAATACCAACATAAGTCATCCGCATGTACTGTACATTCCTGGATGAGACCTGTGGCATTCATATATGTATGCGAGATTACAACCCTAGCGACACATTTTTCCCAAAACTCTTGGCGATGCGCGTGGCGCCAAATTCAAACGCTGAGAAGGCATCTGTAAATGAGATGACGGGAAAGGAGCTCGGAAACATAAGGCACCAAGCGAACCTGGCGGTGGGCCAAGGGAACTTCTTGCTGAATTATATTGACTAGAGTATCGTTTCATTGGTCCATTCCATCGATTTCTCCAGTTAGCTCAAATCCATATCGAAACTCGCCAACTAATTCAAGGATTCCGCGACGGCAAGCGCAGCCCAAACGGAGACTTTTCGCGTCAATCGTGAGGAAGCTCTAGCTTCACACCAAGAAGAGCCTGTTGAAAAAACGCAGGCTTGTGGTTATGTGTGGGAGCGGAAAAAGTCTGAGAGCATCGTGAACTGGCGCGGTACTGCTCAGCTGTTTGAGGATGCTATTACCAGGACTTCATCATCAAATTAGTTGGACGTTATGCAGTATATGTTCAACTTACGTAATGTAAAACTGTAGTGGGAAGATATGAATATGCGCGATGTCATTAGAAGCAGCATTCATAAAATTGTACTTCTGAAGTGAGTCGTTTACCGTGCAATCGATTCCTAGAGAATCATAGTAGTAGAAGAACACAAGAAATTGCCGCCTACCTGCAGAGAGAGATATTGCCGTGGATGTTGAAGTCAATGTTTTGCTGTCCGTTCGCGCCAGCTTACGGCTTTAGCACAAGTGCATGTGACTTCCCCGTGCCGGGACTCACGGGTGTTACGGGAGCGCGATAAAGTGCATGGAAAAAAGCACCTCATCTTCGTGGATTTCTCACACCTTTGGCTTCATTTCCCTTGAATGTGAGTTCTACGTCACTAAAAACTCGAGGATTGGCGAAATGCGATACCAATATTCCTGTTAGTGCTGCCCTAATGTTCTTTTTTCCTATTCTCAGCCCCTCTGATCTACCACAGTCAAAGCGGCGACGCTTACACACAGCTCTGCGCAGACGAATACCGATAGGATCTGCACAGTATAAGCATTTGTATCTGGAAAACTGGTCCATTTCGCACGTGTGGAGCGTTCATAAGCTTCTTAAAAACATCTGCTGCAAATCCTTCTGCTTTTTCTTCATCTTCATAAATCCACACAAGAAGGATAGGAGAGCAAAGTAGCCAATCTTTCTGCTTCATCCGCATCCCTCTTCCCAGAATCTCAGAACTCCAACTCGTTCCTAATGTTTTCAATTCCCCAAGGCATTTGCATGCTGTAAGGCTAAGCTGTTTTTCTCAGTCTATGCAATTTCCGGCATGGAACAATGTGCGTTTGCGACGAAATGCGTTCCATTAATTACGCTTCACTGTTCTTTTTCCATCAATTTGGTCTTCACTAGCGAAAACTCCTTCTTCAGGAATGTCATTTCAATTAGCGATAGAGTGCCCTTGCGATTTTCTCGTGTCATCTGATCAGAGAGCAAAAACAGTGGCAAAGAAGTGTTCCCTTTAGTGAGTCATCTGATGTTTCTGGGAAAGGGGTTAGGCTAGGCATAGTCTACTTTCTGCAATGATCAGATCTGTCATTGTCTAGCTTTTTAAATGTCTGCGCCTCGTTCTCAGCCATCATAGTTTCTTGAAATTGTATGCAAATCTTGAAGCTGTGTAGCTTCGGAGAATTATGATCTTCTCAGCTTTGATTCTGCCAAGTTCCACGCACATAGTCTCGCTCACCAAGGTTGAATCTACTAAAAATCCTTTGGGAGTCGATTTGGCACCTATCGGAACCCAAATTCGTGTAAATTTTGCTAACCCAGCCAAATTCAGCCAGGAAGCTAGTTTGATCTTGTTTCGGCTGATTTCATTCCAGACAAAATAAAACTCAAAGGTCATACTTGGGAATGTTGCACGAGCGAGAATCGGACCTCTGCGCTAGGACTAATGAACGCAAAGGGAAAGAACACTAGGCTAGTAAACTAACGTTTATAAATAGATAAATATTATATGGAAAAAATTGAGTAGAATAGAAAAAAAATTAAGAAAACAAAAATTGTCTCTTTTGTTCCTACCTTTATACGGACAACAGGCAAATGAAGGATAACAACCTCCCGCGGAACTCCACAGTAATGAGGAAAGGTTGTTTATAGGAAGGCATCAGCCTGAACAGTCCTAGACGACCTGCAGCGGATCTGACCTCCATCATGTCTTCGTCAACTATGCACTACATGCTTAGTATATACCAACAATAATGACGCTACCCATCATTGGATTGCATGGGTGTCGTTTCATGGATCCCAGCGCTTGTTTCTTTGGACTTTTTTCACTCCCAGTAGCAGTGTCGAAGGCGCACCTGGAGTAGGGGTATACGCGGGAAAAACTGTAGTCTCCTCTGTTTGAACCTGTGTCAGTGAAATTCTATCAATAAAGCAGGTAAAGTAGTGATTTTAGCACCACTAATCAAAAATAAATATTCAATAAATATTAGTAAAAATAAGGAGGGGCTAAAGATAGGCTATTGCAAAATTTTCAGCTAGAGACGGGTCCATCTGTCTGATAAGGGTGCGGCTGTCAATACAGTCCGTCTGACAAATTTTGTAACACCCCTCCCCCGCGCCCCAAACACACACACTCTCCATTTTCCCGCTTTACCTCCGAGTTTACCACGTTTCATCAGAGGATTTGCATTTCAACAGGCACACTGCTGTACTCTTGCCGTCCAGCGGCAATCGGCTTACGCTCACATCTGAAAAAGTATTCGTTTCACTTACTGCTCAAATATATGTTTCATCGAGTTATTTTGTCTTCTAAAGGATCACAGGTTGTTCAGGAACATGGTCCCAAGCTGGGACTGAAATTCATGAGACGTGAGCCACGCAAGCCAGCAATGGTTAGCGTAACTGGTTACCTTACAGATAAGGTAATACTAGGAGACGCTGGAAGTGAAGGAGATTTGCTAACCCATTTTCACTCAGTTCCTCATTCATGATCGCTTGCCCTGGATTCAAATTAGATGCTCTGGACGCTAAACAAAAGGCAGGTACTGCCCTTACTTCATGGTACAGATATGTTGCTGGCATTTTTCTTTTGTTTTCTTAATTAATATTATTACTTACCCCAATGTATGCTACAAAATTTTGTATTCCTGTTGTTGTGATTACACACGTTTGTGGTTTATTCAATAAACGAATAAAAACCGAACTGGCGTTGGCTATGTGTGCCTGAGCACACTATTGATAATGCCAGTGGCTGTCCGAAAGAAAATGCTTGGGCTTTTGTTCGCAATCACCCTCCGAAAAGCAGTTGTAGTTTGAACATCAAATCCACAAGTCTGCACTTGTCCTCCCTTCCATTCCTGAGCACTAATTCCCCTGCATCAGACATGTTCGATGGTTATTGTAAAAATGCCTTCCAGAAAGTGATGACGGCTTGCCTGTCTGTTCCACCAAGGACAAGAGTCCGACAGAAATTAGACTAATAAGGAAATTGTGTATCTGCGATCTGAAGAAGCTACCGTATTTTGAGGACATTAGTGCAACAGTGGCAACAGGTATCGGTACGACGCGTCGAAAGGACAATTTGGGGAAGTCCTGCATGTGGAGCTGGGGATGTTCGAGTTGCGGCTTTATGCACAACTTATCAACTACATATTGTCGCGTACTGAACTCACTATACATAATCCCTTCAGCACTGACGTATTTTGCCACACTACTGAGCCCTTGAAATGGGTTCTAAAGACTTCCGTTCTCCGAATCCCTTTCCTGAAAACTCTTGGAAACGTTGGCACAAGCTTGTTGCTATACACTGCTCTTATGAATTAGAACAGGGAAGATGAAAATGATCATGCTTTCTACGATAGAGTTGGAATGTTTCTTCAATTTTCCAAGGCTCACACGATCGTTGACCATTACTGACTGTCCAGTCCTTATCAGGGTCACATCGAACCACCACTGGATCGGCAATGCGAACGGTGTTCTCCGTCCACTTTATCAGTGGCCGGTCGTATGTAGCTGAGTTTAAAGATTGCCCAAGCACGTTTGCATTATTTATTTATTTATTTATTCGGGTATTTATTTCATTTATTATTCATTTACAAGACAAGGCCGAGTGGAATGTAGTTGTAAATCAATACATGCATAGTTATTGACTTTCTTAGTTGGTGGATGATTTCCCTTCCCATTGTGCTGTTCTGAAAATTCTTTAATTTTTATTCATTCATTCATTCATTCATTCATTCATTCATTCATTCATTCATTCATTCATTCATTCATTCATTCATTCGTCTCATTCTTCATTCATTCATTCATTCATTCATTCATTCATTCATTCATTCATTCATTCATCCAGTTCATTCATTCATTCATCCAGTTCATTCATTCATTCATCCAGTTCATTCATTCATTCATCCAGTTCATTCATTCATTCATTCATTCATTCATTCATTCATTCATCCAGTTCATTCATTCATCCAGTTCATTCATTCATTCATTCATTCATTCAGTCATCCAGTTCATTCATTCATTCATTCATTCAGTCATCCAGTTCATTCATTCATTCATTCATTCATTCATTCATTCATTCATTCATTCATTCATCCATTCATTCATCCATTCAGTCATTCATTCACTCCACTTATTTATTTATTTACTTCTTTATGTTATCAGTTTATCCACACATTCAATTGGCCATTCACTTGCTAGAAATTCTTATTTTCCCTCGTAACCATTTTGTTGTTGCTGTCGGTCTAGACGACTCTTTGTTTTTGTTTATAGCCGGAGCTTGTCGCCTGAGGCGACAAGGCTTCTTTGCTTGGAGAATTCTTGGAAATACATGCTTCCGTTGGGAGCATTTCAGCTTTTCCCTTTCTCGACTTTCCAATGGATAGCCGCAGATTTCCGTTCAGTCGCCATTCACATTCGATTATTCTCCTGCTTATTTCACCTACACGACTTTTATGCGCTATTCTCAAATTTCAAATGACTTACGTCATCTTTTCATTGTTTTCGTCTCCTGCTTTTTTTTATCCTGACAGCTTGTCATACTCGTGACGCCTTTGACGATTTCCAACACGTGTGATTGACATGTGGTTTGAAAAACTTGCACTCTGGGCACAACTAGTTCTCGAGCGGATATCCGATGAGCGGAGCGTTTTTGCGAAAAGTGCACTTGTTCTGGAATGAGGGCTCCGAATAGCGTTCCTGCCATTGACAGTCGCACATCGGAAGGTTCTCGGATTTCGTAGCCTCCAGGTTCACTCTATTTTAGGGATGTCGTGAATTTTGCAATTTTGATTTCGTTCATTAAAACGCCAGAAGTTTGAGCATTCATGCCTATTTCCTGTTTTTCTTGTCGCCCTCTCTCATCACTGCACACTTTCTCGCTTTCTTTTCCTCTCTGGCATCTCTCTTACTGTCGTCTCTGCTGGAATACACTACACATTCTCTGGGAGGTTCATCCTGCTTTGAAAATCTCATACATTCTAGGCAAACACAGATTTTTATTCTACCTTTTATGTGCCCAAATTTTAATACTGTAGTAATTCCAGTGAATTCCTTTTTCGTTTGTTCTCCCCCTTTCTTTTTCCTTTTTAATATGGCAACTATACTTAATGCCGAATAGTGCATTAGATGTATTCGAATTCAAAAATTCGATCCCGAGTAAATCGAAAGTTCGGATGTTCGAAAAAGAGCAAGCAGTGCATTCCTCGAGGAATGGTAAGGAAATATTTGGGCTTTCTTTGTTTCCGAACATCTGAGTTTTTTCTAAAAATCAGAAAGAATAATCATATTAGTAAGATTATTCGATTTTTATTCGGTTCTATCAGTAGCGGACGATGGGTCGCCTAATTTTTGAAATCACTTTACAATACAAATAGGAATCTTGTATCAGTCTGTTTTTATTTGTTTATTTCTATTATTATCTTTTGAATATTGATTATTTACTATTTATTATTAAAATTAATATTTTTAGTNCCAAACCAAACACCATCCTCTGCTTGGTCAAGTGTCTGCTCTGCGCGAAATAGACAGTAACTTATGACATGTAGGGAAGAAAATGTCAGAGTTGATGAAGTGACAAAATCCTGTTCCAAGTACTGTGATTGGTCATAAATGAGGTGGCTGTGTACTAGACTTCGTAATCATGGTAAATGGGAGAGTCGTTGAAGTGATAACGGAAGACAGTCAAGATNCCCCCCCCCCAGCCTCCCGCACAATTTCTGCGTCCGCCGCAGGGTTCTATGTATACTGGCAACCTGAGTGTGCTTTACTTTACTGTAGTCTTCATTTTTCATTTTTCGAGCTTCTCTTTCATAATTTATTAACAATAAGTTAAATGGGATAACTAGGAAATACACATATGTACTTCATACTCGACATTTCCATAATGGTCCTGAATCTCCATTCCTGTTGAAAGCATGCTCTTGTTAAAAAGTATGTACATATTCCTGTTGCTGTTTTTCCCGACTACCACATAAGGGATTAAAAATCCAGCGACTAGGTCTGTAATACAGTGCGTTTCATAATTATAGGACACCCCCTGGATTTCCCATTTCCGGGTTTTCGTCTGACCATGGAATTTTCCCTCTAGTACCAATGTGATCAGCGCCTAAAATGACCTTGATACCCAATTTTTGAGCTCACGGCAGCAACTCTGGTTTTTTAAAACTTTATTTTTCTCTTGCCGCACACTTCGCTGCCATGACACACCCTCAGATTCTAACAAGTTTATTTGCCGCACAATCAAATTCACGGAATTTCGATAATTTATGGAGCATCTAGGGACCACACTGATTTCATACAGCCCGCTACTCCTGTTTCTCAGAAGGAATCTGAGGACATGTGCGTCGATAGACATCCAACATGCAAAACTGCCTATCTCAATTTCTCAGCAGCTCATTGCTGACGGAGGTGCATTCAAAGTTGACTGGCAAGGATCGACAGTAGTCGTACTTTAGGAATACAGTTAGTACTAGTCACAGGCTGCTCCGTTGGCTTTGCTAGGTGGTGATCCAAGTGGGCAGCACTCCCCCGACATCAACGTTTTCCCATATTTCTTTAGTAAAACCTGCGGAGGGATGGTTCAAAATGCCGGATATTACTCACAGAAGATTTCTGAGGTCCGACGCTGCCAAACCAAACACCATCCTCTGCTTGGTCAAGTGTCTGCTCTGCGCGAAATAGACAGTAACTTATGACATGTAGGGAAGAAAATGTCAGAGTTGATGAAGTGACAAAATCCTGTTCCAAGTACTGTGATTGGTCATAAATGAGGTGGCTGTGTACTAGACTTCGTAATCATGGTAAATGGGAGAGTCGTTGAAGTGATAACGGAAGACAGTCAAGATCTTTATGAAAAGGAATTTTTTCGAGGTTGCTGTCGCATTTCTAGGTTCACTTCCCGGCAAAAGCAGACCTGGCCAGTAAAACATTGGAGCATGGTTCTACAGCGCCAGACATGAGAAAACCCCAGCGAGCAATTTCCGTCATTTTGAGTCACCGATTCATGGGTTTTAGTAAGAAAATGTAGTGAAACCTCGATGTCGGGCGAGTGCTGCCCACTTGGATCACCACCTAGCAAAGCCAACGGAGCAGCCTGTGACTAGTGCTAACTGTATTTCTAAAGTAGGACTACTGTCGATCCTTGCCAGTCAACTTTGAATGCACCTCCGTCAGCAATGAGCTGCTGAGAAATTGAGATAGGCAGTTTTACATGTTGGATGTCTATCGACGCACATGTCCTCAGATTCCTTCTGAGAAACAGGAGTAGGGGGCTGTATGAAATCAGTGTGGTCCCTAGATGCTCCATAAATTATCGAAATTCCGTGAATTCGATTGTGCGGCAAATAAACTTGTCAGAATCTGAGGGTGTGTCATGGCAGCGAAGTGTGCGGAATGAGAAAAATAAAGTTTTAAAAAACCAGAGTTGCTGCCGTGAGCTCAAAAATTGGGTACCAAGGTCATTTTAGGTGCTGATCACAATGGTACTAGAGGGAAAATTCCATGGTCAGACGAAAACCCAGAAATGGGAAATCGAGGGGGTGTCCTATAATTATGAAATGCACTGTATGTAGGCCAGAACCACATTTTCCGGGATTTTATTGATCCCCCGTCATTTCCATGAAACATGGGCCGGATGTGACGAAATTATTGAAAATTACAATTTATGTTTTGTATTCTCACTCATAGCCATGACAGAATCGATATTGAAGCAGTCTCTTTTCTTCGATTAATTTGAAGACTTCATAACAAATGGGAGTGGCTTACTAATGCTATGTTACATTTTGTACAACGACTTGTTTTGGTAGTTGCTAACTGCATTTTCAGTTGCAATGGAGAAAACATCTAGCTCCATTCGAAGAATACATTAAGCTGAGTCAATGGGCGAAAGGGGTGAATGGGTGAATGAATGAATGAATGAATGAATGAATGAATGAATGAATGAATGAATGAAAGAATGAGTGAATGAATGAATGAATGAATGAATGAATGAATGAATGAATGAATGAATGAATGAATGAATGAATGAATGAATGAATGAATGAATGAATGACTAAGGAGATGCAGTAACGGACGCCAAATCTTGAATTTCCTGCTAATTTCCGCCTCACAAAGGAGCGACACACTTTATCCTTTACCCTTTGATCTGTGTAAGTATATAGATATTACTATGAAGTAGTACTATTGGGTATGACCTTGCCATGAACTTTTTTTTTCCAATGTTCACCCTTGTTATTATGTCACGTAATGCGATAAAACCATCGTTCCCATGTACATGATGTATGAATCATTCACGCGTGGCTGCGAACTCTGCCTGGTAGGAAGCCTTTCCATTCATTCATTCATTCACTCATTCATTCATTCAGTCATTCATTCCCTATCTTGATAATTCATGTTTTCTCTCCACTTATCGTGAAATCCGAATTTTCCATGGTGAACAGCTGAAATGAGTCTAGCAGTAATTTTCCGCGCTACCCAATCATAAATGGAGCGTTTTCTAGAATCCAGTACGATTTTTTTCACAAAGGTGTGAATAGTGTCCTGCATCCGAATCCCTCATTAAGGAGGGAATGCCATAAATAGCGTGCAGAAATGGCGTTACATTATGGAATGAATTTTATCTCTGTGATGAACGTATCGGATGTGCTCTAAGCAACCCGGCAAAGTTCTGGCAAATAATTTACATTCGAATTTAGGGGCACAGAGGCCGAATGTTGCCGTTCCGTTGCATACATGTAGCAAATAATACATACATAACACACAGATAGAGACCTGCCTGTTCCGCTCTATTTCCACTTTTTCCTATCCTCTTTTTCTCCTCACAACCAGACCACCGCGACCAACGTTCCAACGAGAGCGTTCCGCTCGGCGTCCACTCCATTTCGGGAACGTCCTGCATCGTGCACCGCACACTCTGTTTGCTCTAGGGGGCTCGGCGCGGACGCGGTGGGTGCGTTCGACGCCGGAACCCGGCGCTCACCAGGCGGGCGTGGTGGCGTGATCGCGGCGACGTCGCCCCGCCTTCGTCCACCTCGCCGCTCTCCGCCGCCGGCGTCGTCTCTCGACAGCTGATATTCTCTGCTCTGAAATGATGCGTTCCAATTGTTTTTCTGGTATTTATCACTTCTTTTTTACTTCGCTGACGTTCCCTTCACTATCTAACCCGCCAAGATTTTTGGTGTTTAAGTTTGATCATTTTTTCCATGCACTCCCTAGATTGTTTTGTCGATGAGTTGAGTCAGAATACTCGAGCACTTTTGTTGACGACGCCTTCAGACGCTTTAGCTGTTCTTCTACCCGGACACTCTTTGAGATTCTTAGCTCGCTGAGTTCTTCGGTTTAGAAGAATCCTGTTCCAGACCTAATCCCAAAATCGCAAGAACCTGAACTTCTTGATATTCGTGAATGCCGAAGTTGTTCTTTCTGACGACTCGCATTACCGCTTCAATCCTCTCCAAAACGCAGATTTCACGTGTATGAAGGTGCTAACAGCTTTACTAGCAAGGACGGGAAGGACCGTTTTTTTTTGTTGCTGGAAATCGAATTAGTTCTTACGTCCCTGGAAAAGCCTCTAATTGAGGTTTTTCGCTCTGTTTAATTATGGGGGAGCCCTGTAATTTATTTTATTTATTTTGGGTATTGTTCTGGAGAGCCTCTGTGAAATCAATGTACCCCTGTGGTTAGACTGAGAAAGATGCAAACATGGGATGGCGGGGGGG
>JARK01001394.1:894210-967378 GCA_000688135.1 Ancylostoma ceylanicum | reverse complement strand
GGGGGGGGGGGGGGGGGAGGGGGGAGGAATAGCAGAAAAAATCCAGGGTTTCAGCCAATTTGGGAAGCTGATGACTGGAATTTCAGAAACGAAATTACCAAAAAATATCATTTTTAACATTAATTAACTGAGGATGAATAATAAAAGAAATAATAATGTAAGCGATCATGCAGCATGATGAATCATGCTCATGCCGAAATTTTAGCTTTTTAAGAGGTATTTCCAAGAAATTTGGTGACCTCTTCTCGTTGAGTTGGTGTAGCGCCACCTCCACTCGGTTCCTCCATCAGCTGCACCGGCGGTTCCGAGCGCCTAAGTCCAGAATTTGGATACACAGCCCAGCAGGGGATGGAGGAATATCCGCAGGAATACTTCGGACTTGAGAAGGCTGGTAAATTATTTATTAGGTGGATAAACAGGTTTCACCAGTTCTTACCCTTTCTCACGTGTACTGGGGTGCGTGTGAGATCACCAGCAACGAGACTTCTCACTGATTAAGCCCGAAAAAACTGACAAAAAATCAAAACGAGAAGTTAAGAAGGTCTTTAAAAAGGTCCAGTCGTTTATGAGGACTAAAAATTTAACGTATGCGTATAAGTTCAGGTGATTTTATGTGCAGGCATCCAAGTGGAATTTCATAAGATGTAAAGAATATTTTTCTGAGTTCAGCTGCACATGTTATCAGGGAAAGAATTTCCCAGAATTAGAAGGGGATGTAGCGCATAAGGAAGCCATTACCCTTTTTACCGTCCTTTATACCAGCCCATTCCCAAGTTCTTTAAAGGTTTTCCCTCGTCCCTTAGCGCAGTAAAAACCTTACTTAGTTAATTTACTAAAGCAAAGCCACGTGGAAGTTTCCGGCATCACAGAACAAGCAGAACCGGCCGGCATCAACGATCGCGATCAGCGCGATCGATAAGTGCCCTCGTTCCTTCCCGTGGGTTCAATAAATCCAGAAAGTGTGCGTGTTTTTTGTGCGCTTTTCTCATCTCACTATGATTTTCGCTCTAGAAAGTATCCATTCATTGTAAAGTCGTCGCCGGGTCTCTCTCAAATCGTTGTCGTTGCTCTCGCGGTTTGTGCCGAAATCTTCTATGATTTTTGAGGCCATATCATTTATTTGTTTATCACTATTTATATGGTTGAAACACCATAATATGTTCCTTGTGGTGGCTTCTTGGCGTTCCTCACCCCAACAGCCCCGTGATTAGAGCTGCGAGTTGGTTTACCTCTAAGTTAGTTCCCTGTTCCTGCATGAACACTGAGATTACCCAAGCCGTGTTAATGTTTGTTGATGTCCATGTTGAGGATGATGAGATTTAAGGGCGTTAAACCGTTTACCCAGGGTAACCTCACTGTTGCATACCGGCTCTGGTGGAGGAAGCAGAATCCATGCATTTCATTTTGCTAACTGCCATCGATTGAGATCCAAATTTCTTGCTTTTCCCATTGATCCTCTTCCTTTTCTTTTCATCCTTCCCTGGCTTTAAAGGATTTTTCCTACCCTGCTACGCTGCAGAAAATGGTTTCACTCCA
This sequence comes from Ancylostoma ceylanicum, assembly GCA_000688135.1. NCBI lineage: Eukaryota > Metazoa > Nematoda > Chromadorea > Rhabditida > Ancylostomatidae > Ancylostoma > Ancylostoma ceylanicum. The sequence continues at coordinate 965,842 of JARK01001394.1, read as the reverse complement.
CTTAGGCTACGAAGCACTCAACCGCGGCGTCGATAAGCCACTGATAGGCATCTATTGTTTCTGGTTCTCGTTTTCCGCGACAAGCTATTATATGGCGCTTATCGCGGAGTTGAAAGTTATGCCATTATGTGGGAGCGTTGCAGGTACATTCATTTGGCTTTCTTCCAGTTCTCCAAGTATATGTTTTTTTTCTACATGAAGAAATGGCCCTGAAACGCCTAACTTCTTTGTCCGCTTTTTCAAGGATTTTCTCTTTTCCTTTCGTTCTGGGAATTTTCAACGAGGATTATTGTAATATTTTTCAATTTTTCTGCGTCTTTGTGTTGCATGTAAATTTTTTTATGCCTGCTATCTCATGGTATCGTAGCCATCCCAAGAAATCTGTGGAGTTCCTTGGAGTTCCTCTGAAATATTTCTTGCCTTTATGGATTTTCCGGATGCAAATTTGCAAGTTTTCGAAGTATTTGACGTTGGGTTTTACTATCATTTTTTACGTGATTTTTATTTCTTCGAAAATATGGTTTTTGAAGAATTCCTACAAGCAATTTTATATTCGACACATCGTATTGACCTATATATTCGCTGTCGACGTTTCAAAGCCGTCGCCGAGTGTTCCGTGTCAAGGCCTCATGATTTATTTCTGACATGTCCTTGGAAAGTCGACATTTGGAACTTGCTTAGCCTCATCTCCTAGCTGCTTTGCCCTTTTCTGGGATTTTCCGGATTTTCCGTCAATTTTGGCCATTTAAATGGGATTCTTTTGTGAACAAAACAACAGGATGCTAGTGCCCTAAACTCATGGGCCTGATGGGCCTGACCATAGCCTCCACTTTGTAGGTTATTTTATACATCATTTGCTACTTATTTTAACTTACCTGGTAGTTTCCAGATCGTATTACTGATCAATACTTCAACATTAGTTTTTTTTTTGCCAACGCACTTTTGGTCTACTAAATAAATAAATTTTGTGATGCTTCCGTGAACACTTGATTCTTGATCTTTTGAACTCGACCGGATTTCCTCGATGGGACCAATTCTATCTTCTCTAGATCTTCTCATCTTCTCTAGACAAGATTGCTTTCCACAAGATTTCTGACACTGATTCCGTGCATTCCAGCTATCAAGTTCTGCTTCCGGGTTGTCGTTGTTGTCTGGCGCAATCTGTTTACAGCAATTTCCACTGGGAAAGTATAAACATCCTTCGTCATTAGTTCCATAGAAACTTCGATTTTTTAACAGACATGTGACAAAAGTGCAAATAGCTAGCAGGTTTCGTGCTTTGTTATTGATAAAGAGGAATTTTTCTTACTTCATCAACAGACAGTGCGTTTTGAATCCATTTTTGGTAATTTTTTAATTCCTTCCCGCATTGGCTCTGTCGAGAAAGCGATTCTCCGGACTAACCTTCGGAACTTCCGCGGAGCTTGGTTTACTATTGGAGCCCAGTTTTCGGAACTTCCGCGGAAATATGACGTCATTAATCATTTTTCGGCCCTTCCGTCGGGTCATCTGCAGTAGGTCCAAGATAGCTCCGCGGAAATTCCGAAGGCTCGTCCGGGTAGTCTTTAAGACTTTTCCAGAAATCTGTCGAAAACTCGAGAAAACTTTTTTTAGGTTTCTGTGTAAATGCTTGTGTTGCCATATATTTTCTCGCGGTGTATTTTCATACCCTCCATTTATCGTGCCCCCCCCCCTCCCAAAAAAAAAAAACGAAAATTTTCCTACTTTTGGCCATCTCAAATTATTCCTCGTCATAGTTGTGCTCTCTTTTCAGAGCATTTTATACGGCGTTTACCTGGTCTTTGCTATATGTCCTTGATGAGCCTGATGAAGGGTGATATCGTTGCTGCCTCCTTTATAACAGTTCCGAATGGGCATCTGCTCGACTTCGATCCAAACAAGTGCTGCAACTGGAGGCGCCAGTCTGGTTCTCCTTACAATTACAGGGTGGTCCACATGAAATGTGACGAGCTATAGAAAATCCTTTCTCTTAGAGGATGTGGTAATTTTTTGAGCTGTAGGAAACACTGAGAATATCAAAAGCTGAGGACATCGACTTAACCTTCCAACACGACTGGGCGACAATCCACGGAACAGTGAAGGCAGTGGAAAGAGTGAGATCAATCTTCCGGATTTCTGGGCTACGGATGTTTGGCTGTCGGTCCCGCTCGAACCCAACCCTTTCGGTTCTGTTAACAGGTCCATCTCCAAGCAAAAAGTCAGCAGGCACAAACACAAGTCACTGGATTCGTTGAAAATACGAATATGGTCGCCGCAAATGGTTGCGCGCATTCGTAAAAGTTTTTGGAAGAGGTTGAATGTTTGTATTGGAGCTGAAGGCGATAATTTTGAATATGACATGCGAGATCTTATACGAAATTTTTGCGTCTGTTGAAAAAAGTAAATCCTCCTTATTTCAATAGACTGGTGGAAAGCTGTGGATGATTTTTTGCGTCACAGTTTACGTGGAGAACCCTGTGAAGGAATATTACCCAATGTCTCGTTTCAATTTGTTTTTTATCACACATGCGAAAACTACATGTTCAGCATAGGGTAGTTTATACTAGAAGCACGCGTTCGACGCGCGCGTGTCTATGTATATTATGAAGGACATAGTTGTATCGCTAACGCAGCCCAAACGCACGCGTTTACGGCGTCGTGGCGACTCTTTTCGTTCTTTTCGTTGAGGATTACATGGCGTGTTGACCGGTTTTCATGGAAAATCCTCAGCAAATTGATGCGTACGTCTGACGCGCGACTGACGGACGCGCCTAGTATAAATTGTCGTTATGACCTTCTCGCAATTTCCGCAGCGTTAAAGGGCCATGATCATATACTAAATGTATAACTGAACCAATGGTTTTGAGCCTTCCATCAAGCCTTTTTCATAGAATTTCCTAAAAGTAGTGTGTGGATTGGCTTAACCCCACTCACTTGACCACAGACACTGAAAGATCAGGACCCGTATCCAGTATACTCTATCCAGTCGGATAAACACGCTTTAGCTGATATGCTACAGTGGTTTCGAGAATCCGCTTTACTTTGACATGCAAATCCACTTGTTTCACTGCAGGCTATCTTCATCCGGTCGATTTCCACATGATAACAATCCATGATCTACAGTCCTTCTCAAAAAGATAGACGGATTGCGCGTCTGCACCACCGTGGCGGGACCTGAACGAGGGATGCGGAGAGAGCATGCTCAAATGAGAGGGCGAGTAGGTCCCGCTGCGATTCTGCAGCCGGGACGATAAGAAACCGCACGCGCAATCCGTCTATCTTTTTGAGAAGGACTGTACACTCTCTTCATTTTGTGTTAACTCTCGCCGAGACACCGCACTTGCGCCAAAGAATGAGCACGTGAGCAATGAGTTATATTGGATGGCAAAGTGGATAAAAACGAATGGGAACAGATATATACCCGCTATGTTTTCCCTCCCATGGTAAAATATACTGGATACGACTCCAGGTAAAACTAAGAAATCTCCGCCAAAGTGCAGTGGTGACCGAACCAGTTTTGGTTTGTCAGTAAAATGACTCATGCTTTGTCATCACTTTATCAAATGTGATAAATAAGTAACAAGGCGGGACAGGGGTGTGGTGTGGTCCCTTGTACTGAATCTCACCTCGGTATTGGTGGCGCACACTAACCATGGTTGGCCTGACGGCAATGGATACCCACAAAGACGACTTCGGCAAAGGTTGTCCTTTTTTTCTCCTTTTTCGGATGAATTTGTTTTGGCATCACCAATTTCCACTGTTGATTACGGGATCTTTACAACTTTGAGTAGCCCCGGACTTCGCCAGTTCAGAATGACTCAAAATGAACCGGCAATATAAGAGATAAGGATTGTAGAAATGATACGTATGGATCGCCACGTTTCATCGCCATGGATCGCTGCCAAACGGAGCTCATCGCCTCTTTCGTCTGGAGTCTCCTCCTTCACTTTATCCATGTGGCGATCGCCGGCGGTCGTGGCGAAGTCTGAGGATACTCTTTGCCATCTTGGGAGATGTTTTTAAGTGGAGCAGTGCCGCTTTGCTTTGAATATTAGTTAAATTGATCTTCCCGTGCTCATTTTTCGTTTTCTGTTTGAAGGAAAAGTGATTTGGGTAGAGCATTATATTTAGGACTAGGCTAGCTTCAGCCCTCTCGCCAGCGAAGCAGCAGCTATTCGAAAGAACCGTGCGTCACCGAACGGTTGTTTCGGTTTTCTGCTTCGGTCATTCTGGAAATTTGACCAAGGATTCACTTACGAACGCACTCACTCAGGGTGACTTATTTTTAATTTAACGAAGGCCTCGATCAAATAACTCATTCTTTGGACCAATTTGGACAAGACCACTTGGCTTTTAGCCGCAAATATCAGCAAAAAGCGAGAACAAGCAACATTTGCCATCTAATACGCATTCTATTGGAGCTGTTTGGATGCATTAGTTGAAGGGTATAGGATAAATTGGTGGACGTTGGTCAATCCCGTCACGTGGCTGGGATGTGCCACGCATTCGACTTCATCTGAGCATCGTAAAGGCGTTGAATGCGTACTAAGTGAGTGCTTCGTCCTCCCAGACTCCTCTGGTACCGATTTACCGACCCCGAGGGGATGAATGGCTTGGTTGGCCACGGGCGTGATTGAACTAGCGACCGCTTGCGTGCTCAGCGAGCCTCTTAGCACTGCGCCACAGACTAAAACTTCGAAGAACACCCGTTCATACCAAAACTGGAAGTCACTCTTTTCTATGGAAGTGCTCATGGGCTTTTTCCAGTGGATTTCTCGCTGGCTGCAGAACATAACAAGCATACTCACTCGGATTATATGTCATTTATTCATTTTCTTGCAGATCCATGGGAAGTCAGGATCACTTCTACTCCATACTCGTTCGTTTTTCGTGCATTTCCACTTTTCTTTTTTTTGAGAGAGAGAGAGAAAGGATTCAATACTTGCGGTTAATAAGAGGGTAGCCATTACATTTTTGTACTGGCAGTTGAGAAGTTTTGGAAGAGAAGTTGAAAAATTGATTTTTTGCATTCTGCTCCTTTCCTAAGAAAATTTTCCAGTTTGCCGTTTTTTCCTCGTAATGTCGTGATTTTCAAATTCGTTTCTGGTTTGCCCATCATCGTTTCGCTTACCTATCATTTTGCTTCCAGAATTATGCTACGATTTCTGTTCTGCATCGGTGTTTCTGCGCTTCTCCGAATCGAGTACCTCGTTGCCGCTGCCATCGTTGCTCGGTTAGCGCCCGACTGGTCACAAAACAAGGTCAGTGGATCCTCTACATCTTGAACTGTTGTTAGGGGTTCCAAAATAATTTGTGGAAGGGATTCCGAAAACTGTTCTTCACTCCTGCAGCACTCGAGTGCTAGAAATGTTAGAAATCTCTTGTAGAATTCATGCCTGAAATTGAAATTAAATTCATGGTGTAATCAGACGACTCTGATTGGCGCATTCGAGCCGCTCGTCACCCCCACCTGTTTGAGGTGTACGGAGAATACGACGCTCAGCACAAATAGGCTATGTGTCGTGGGAATGACGCCGTTCGAGTTCGAACAGATGGGCGTGGCGGGTGGCCCGAATACGCCAATCAGAGTCGCCTGGCTACGCCCCTTTTTTTCTCTCACGATGATACATACCCCTCTCCTTTCAATCTTTTTCACTCATGTCACCAATTCTGACGGGAATCTCACTAACTCTTTTCATGGATTCCCTCTTTTTTTCGAACGATTTTCTTTAGTGAATGAAAATTAGCAAATTAGTAAATGCTTTCTGTCACATATCGAGATGACACTCTTGTGCTACGGTGTTTTTGATCATCCAGCACCGAAAAGATCCGTAGTCCATGGTTTTACTTCCCTATCCCTTTTTGTTCAAGTCGTCTCCACTTCTTTTTTATTTGTTCGTGAAACCTTGGGAAAATAAAAAAAAGTTGTGGTAGAGCACTTCTTTCTAGTCCACTCATTGGTCGTGAATCGATATCCATATTTTCTACAACATTGCTGATCAATCCTATAAGAATCGAAAATTACCTCTCCACTTAGGATATTTCCCCAAAATAGGCATTTCCCATGTTTAAAAGCAGCAAAGCTGTTGAATTACTTTGTTAATACTGTTAATTACTTTGTTAATACTGTTAATGTTAATCCTGTTGTTAGTTTGATAGCCCTTGTTCCTGGCTCCATTCCAATCCTCATCATGTTCCAGCAACGTATCTTCTCCGTCCGCGTGGTGTCCTTCACTCATGCAACGATCTCATCATTGGGATGCTTATGCAGGTGGATATTTTCAGTTTTCCGGATTTAACCAAGGGCGGGAAGGTGATGGGGGGGTTGCTTATATCAAAGAGAAGAAATTTGTCTCTGATCCGAAGGAGCGCTAATCTCAGTGAACTGTTCTGGCTCCCACATGAGCGTGTCACATAAGAGGGGTACTAGTTTGCGGCACCTTCAAGGTAACCAGGAATCTGGGATTTTAGGGGGGGGGGCTAAGGAATAATAGAGAGAGGGGAACGAGGCTCCTGGCGCTCGCTGAAAGCCTGCTTCAGCATTATTCGGCAGTATCCTGAGGAAACCTTCGCTAGGGATTGTGGAGCCTGTCACAGATTCGACCATTTCACTGACTGTGAGATGCTTTTAGCTAATACCGCAAAACTGAGGCTCTCGGCTTTGGTAGAACAATTTGGGGAAATGTTCAAGATCCAGAAGGAAACCGCTTGCCCATTTAAATAAGCTGGGAAGGATTATGTTCTACTAAGGATTTTCTTGAGGAATTGCCTGTTTCCTCATTCAACTAGTAGCTTTTAATCCATTTCCAATGAAAACCACGTTTTCAACAGTTCATCCCATATGGGTGGCGGAAACTCGGTAGAAATTACGGTTAGTGTCCCAAAAGTGGCAAAGTCTAATAGAATATTTAGGCTCAGTTTTGCGCTCCACGCCCATATGAGGTCATAAAGATGTAAAAGCCCCTTCTTCGCTCCTCGATTGAAAATCCTTGCACCAACCACCCACGAAAAAAAAGATGATAAAAGCATAAGAATATTTCAATATTCCACATACTTCCGTGGGAATCGTCAAAAAATTATTTTCATTGCGAAAACTCCAGTTTCAGTTGACGAATTTGAACAGATAGTAAGGCCAGTCTGCGCTGTCACGTGGTCGCAGTGATGAGATATCGTAACCGCGAGTAGTTCTAGACAAGACCTTGGCATCTTCTGTAGAGTCGGACTTGTAGTTATAAATGTCGTATTTCGGGTGCAGGGCATTATCCCTGGAAAGGGCAGCGCGTGCGGCTTGTGTGATTGGCTAGATGGGTGGATCGACCATTCGCAGTGGTCAGTCGCACCACCCCTTTCAGACATAACGCCGCACACTCTCGTACCTTCATTGGCAGGGGCTGAAGGGGGGGGGGGGAGTGAGGGCGAGAGCAGAGATAGAATATTCTATTAACTAGGTTTTTATTTTTATTTTATTAGTCATTTTTCATAATTATTTTGCACCCTTATCTCCAGATATTCAGAAATTCAAATATTTTTTTCGTAGATTTCTTCTTGGGTCCAAGTCCCCAAAGGCGACGTAGACAATTTTTCCCTACTCCCCTCCTCCGGCCATTCTCCAACTCGCTTTCCTCATCCGCCACTGTGTACTTCCTGCCCACAGCCCATATCCGCTTTAATTTATCCAGTCGGATAAAGGCGCTATAGCGGATATGTTAATGTAGTTTAGAGAATCTGGTATCCAGTAAAAATGTATCTGCGGATACACGAATCTACTCGCTTCACCGCAGGTTATCTTTTCTCGGGTAATTTCCACTTGATTACGATCCATGATCTACTGGATATCTTCGTGTTGTCTCTCGGCAAGACGCCGCACATGTACCCAGAAAGGAATACATGGATGAGTTTCTTATATTGTATAGCAGAGTGGATAAAAATCAATGGGGATGAATATTTATCCACTGTGTTTTCTCTCCCACGGTTAAATATACTGGATATGGGTCCAAGCTCTCCACTTTTATCCGGGACTGTCTTTATCACTGCTAGGTGAAACAACCAACGACAAAAAATATTCGTGGGGTGAAATGAGAAATTTCAATTGAAATCGAATTGTTTTCAATTTTCAAAAATTTTCCTAGAAAACGTTAAACACTTGGGAAGCATTAAATTCCGAATTTCAGCCTTCTTTCTGACCCTAACTACTTCAAGGAGCCGTACGACTACAGGACGGACTCTGCGCAATATGTATTTTTGTTCTCGATGGGTGAGATATTCGTTCTCACCTGGTTGTTCGTGTAATGCATAGGTATTGATCGATTCATTGCAGGGTACTTCATTTACGACCTGATTGACATGTACATTCATGGAGAAGCGCCAAACTCCAAGGAGTACTTTGTCCATCACTCACTTGTGAGTGGAATTTTTTCTTTTTTATAGTTTATTGAAAGTAATTTTGTTAGTTTTTTTGTTCTCTAAGAAATTTTTATGATACTGTTATTTTGTGTTTTTTATCTTTGTATACATGAATCCAGAACGAAAAACCTCGCATCCTCTAAAAAATCTGTGATTGGACGATGTTGGAAATGTGTAGCGCTTTATTCCGTACACGCCATAAATAAATTTTTGACGTTTCGAAAATTTTTAGCAGGAAGTTTCGTGTATTATTTCATCATTTTCGCCATGTTCCTTTTCGTTTTTTCCTGGTATTTCATGGATTCTTTCATTAGCTAAGTACTTTACTGGTTTTCTGTCATTTGAGGCCCGTTTTCCTACCCACTCTGATCAAGGTAGAACTTGTACTTAATTATTTAATTCACACTGCAATTGAAAAATGCTATTACATTTGTGCGCTCGCTGATGCGCCAATAAAAGAAGACAGATACTGTGAGTTTACCAAAAAAAAAAAAAAAAAAACTAAAGATCATATGATCTGTCTGTAACCTATTTGCCGCCTTATATTGGTCTTAAATTTTTTTACATTTATTCATTTCTATACCCACTTATATTGGTTTTTCTTTTGAATTTGCCTAATTTTTCAATTTTTCCTTTAATTTTGCGTTCAAATCTCTTGTATTACAGGTGATCTCAGCGTTCACAGTTATCCTGTTAACGGGCAAACTGTTTGGATTTGCGATGATTGGTCTACTTGTTGAGGTATGCAGGAAATTTCCATATATTATAGTGTGTTCCACCAGGGACAATAGCCCGGGAGAAATTAGAGAAAAAAAATAGTGTGGCTGCGACCCGAAGAAGTTACCATAGTCCAGAAACATTAGTGCAGCAGTGGTAACGCATGTCATTACGACACGTCATAGTGACAGTTCTAAAATGTCCTGAGTTCAGCGATGAGGATGCCTGTGTTGCCGATTTATGTACAAATACTCAGTTATTGTCGCGTACTTCTAGACGCATTGGAACATACAAAATAATTGTTTTGGTCAAATATCCCGTGCTGTTACTGCATTTTGAAAACGTACAATTTTTCTTGGGTTTGGAGAATTTTCTCAAGGGCTTCAAGAGCTGAAATGAAACAAATTAGCATTTTTGGACTTTGGCATGTACTTTTTTTCCCAAATTCCAATCTTCTCAAGGAATTGAGGGCATTCTTGAGAGACTTTTTAATTTTTGTAAAGAAGTTGTAGATAAATTATATATTGATATCTGTGTAGAAAATTTATGAATTTATGTTGCCCTGAGACCTCTCATTAAAAGTAGTTCTACTGCTCTTACCGCGTTTTCCAACTTTTTCGCTGTTTCGTGGTAGATGAAAAGGCTTGACTGAGGGGCTAGCACGGTTTTTTCTTCACCATCACCTTTTATACTCCACTTCGTTCGCGTTTTAGCCCATCTGCCATAGCGTGCACGAGAAAATAATTTTTCCTTGTTTTATTTCAGGTGCAGACGATTTTCCTGCATCTGCGTACAATGGTTCGATTGGCAGGCTGCTCGAAACGTGGCACATTTGCCTACAACGCGTTGATCAACGCTAACATGCTGTGCTTGTTCCTCTTTAGGTAAGTCGAACGGGAGAACCAGGGGACCCCTGTGGTCCTACCTGGATACAAAAAAGATAGAGGGATAGTAGGTTGGGTATCACTATAGGACTAACAAATAACCCAACTGTCTGAGGAATCATCAAAGCATTGGAATTTGCTGTGAATCATCAGCACTAGGTGTTTTTTTTCTTGCTGACTAGTGTGTCATCCAAGCATCCTCGAATGAATTTTCAGAAATAGTGGTAGAAGGAGGACTGTGAACTAGTGCTTACGACTAGGGTTCAGATGCATCATGGAAATTACCCACAGTAAACTTGCTAGTGTACCTAAGTTTACCCTTTATTTAGCATCGCAGATAGACGTATAAATCGCTTTAGAAGCCGCTATTTTGCTGCGGCTGTATGCATAATTGACATTACCCAAGGTAAACTTGTTGACACCGTCCACATTTACCTATCGCTAGCACGGACGTCAACCACGTTACCCTGAGTAATCTCAATGATGCATTCGGCCGTAGATGCATAATGGAAATTACCCATTGTAGACGTGCTAACGTACCCAAATTTACCCTTTACCTGGCACCGTAGAAAGACGTAGGAATTGCTCCAGAAGCTGCTTTTTCCCTGCACATCATCAAGATTAGCCAGGGTAAATGTGCTGATCTCCTCAAATCTAGCCATCATCTACACGGATCTGAGCACGTTTACCCTAGCCAACCTTGATGCTGTACCCCTAGGGCGAAATGCATTGCCGATATTACCACTGGTAAAAATGTCTTTATGCTCAAATTACGAGATATGCCTAGGACCAGGATGAATCATTTAGATCACTCAAGGTAAAAGTTTGACACTACGTCAACGATAGGTAAGTTTAGGGGTGCTATTGGGTTTACCCAGGGTGATTTAAATATACATACGACCCTAGGAGTGTTAATGCGTTTATCCTGGGTAGTGTCAATGATACCTACTGGCCCGGGCTCTGGCATAGTTCTGAGAACTAGACAGGCTATAGCAGTCCTGGACCCAGAAGTATTAATGAAGGATAGATAATCTCACACTCATGGGTAGCAGCTGGGTATGGACAACGCCACATATGGGTAAACATTTTGATGGCTGACGGGAAAAGGGTACATTTGGTGTGTTACAAGTTCCTCATGGGTAATCCTAACGATGCATATAATCCTTGTACCATACGTAGTCCAGCGCTGAGCTCACATAGGAGCTTAAGCTTCCGACAACAAACTCATAGGGACCTTTGTCCCATGCATGACTTTTTGGACAGTTGTATTTAATGTATTAATTCTATGAATTCTCCGTGAAGTAAATCACTGCACATTGCAGGCACATCCCAGTGACGTACCTTTTGTACGTGATGTTGGTACAGGACGAGAAGACCCCAACTGTCCTACGTGCTTTCCTGACTGGTGGATTAGGATTTTTGACCTACCATAATACTCACTTGACGGTAAGTGTTATCTTGTCACGGATTCCTATTCGAGTTGAATTTTTCCATGAAGGATGTTTTCACTTTCTTCTTCTTGGTTCTACAGTAAAACTAATAGTTCTCCATAAATTAAAAAAAAGTTGAAATTTGAAACTGGATCTTGGTAAAAAGAGAGACTAAAGTGGTTATTTTGGTAGGGAATTCTTCAATGTTGTTAGTTGATACGTTGAAAGATATAACAAAATATCTGTATAACAGTTTTTTTCCTACCATTGAAGTTCCTGAAATTTTCTGAAGGTTTTCGTTATCCATAATGAATTTGGATTTTTAAATTTAAAATCCATAAAAACAAAGTTTCTTTGTGTGATTTTTTGTTTTTCATTCTCTGCTCAGGAGTATTCCACATTTTTTTGCTTTTCGTTTCCGTGTATTATTATTATAGTTTATTTTCCCATTTCGCAGTGGTTTCGATGCTACAAAGCATTTCGGTTTGCCTTAATTTTACAGTGGAGATACTTTTTCCTTGTGAAGCTTGAACTTTTCTGTATTCTTCCATCCCACTTGAGTTTTCGTGGACTCAAAAAATTTCATTCTTTGGATTTTTTCTCGTTTTTTCTTTGCACTTTCGTTCCAATTTTGCAATTAGACCCTCCCCCAGTGTTCTCGCTTTTTTCAAAAACTGGTTTGGTTTACTATATCACAGTACCGGCCGCAAATATGGGTAGAGGGGGGGGCATATTAGGAAGAATTGGAAGGCTTGGTCATCCTCCAGAAAGAAGGCCCGGACGGGCCTGGAAATCGAAAGTCGTTTTGAGATGGTCATTCCCAAGCTCAAGTCATCAAGATTAATTTTTGAAAATGTGATAATGAAAATTTTGCCCTCGGGGTGATCTAGAAGAAAATTGTCGTTTAATTCATTAGATTGTTTTGGTAAATTTGCCAAACATTCAACAAAGGCAGGGGCCACAAACTGACATGTATAGTCTGGTAGCATACACAGGGCCCATGATCTGACATTGTCCGCAACTACGTCCGCTTGATTTCTAAGCCTACTTCATTAGTTTTGATGTGAATTTGGTGTCATTCCTTCTATTTTGGCGTGCTGCATCCATCTCCTTCAAAAGGAATTCTGTGGCGTTCTCCAATCGCTGGAAACAAGTGTGGTCGTAGTTGCGGACAATGTCAGATCATGGGCCCTGTGTGCGCTACCAGACCATACCTACCTTCACTCATGAATGGCTGGCATTTCCTTGCTTCCATGATTATTTTCCTATTGAAATGTGTTATATTATGTGTATTCATATGTCTTGAAATTTTTCCTAATTTGAAATTCCCTTTTCCAGATATCCATGATCAAAGCGGACGGCTTTTTTGGCAACGAAATGCAAGTGCTCGACGAGGACAGCGTAGATCCACTGGGTTCCGTAAAGGTCAAAAAAGAGAAGTAGAACAACTCGTCCGCCGGCGGTAGAACCGCCCGTTCTCGTGTCGTCCACCCTATCCACTAACATAATCTCACTGATGTTTCCCACGTTCTCTTTTCGCTATTCTTTCCTGAAGAAAACAGCATCGTGCTTGCTTTGACCTTTTCTGATTTCGAGCCGATTTTCTGATCTTTTCATGGTCCCTTTAATATGCAGTGATTGTCGTAACCCCCTCTCACCCTATGGTGTTGTTCATGATGTGTTCATATGTTCATCTGCACATCACATCTCAGACGACGTCTGTTCATAAGCCAATGGCCAGTGACGTCACGACCCGCGCCGCATCACCCCCCGTTCTGGTTTTTGAACTCGTCGCTGTTTCGCCTTGCTTTTGACTGTTCTGCAGGTCTTCTGTAGCCTACCGTAACTCTTCAACGTTTGATCTATTTCATCTACAGATTCAGGAATGAGATTATTTACTAGCAGTTTATAGTTGCGTCTGCATATTGGTGTGAATTAACCTAGATGGAGATTCTTTATTCCAGTACAATGTGGTGTTGACAGAATACGGTGTACATAATATTTCCACGAGTAGTTAATGTGTGTCGAAGTAATGATGTGTTTTATCGATTGATTCCAATGAGGAAAAGATACTGCTTCCAATAAAATCTGATGAGATATGTGGTGTAAAAGAAGCACTTGAATTTTTGGTTTTTTCACAGTTAAATGGATAATTTTCTTGTTACACCGAATTTAAAAGAAAAGCTCTTGAGCACTAGATGCTTGCGACATAATGCACATACCTTTTCGTGACATATTAACACAATGCGGGCAATGTGATGCACATGGTGCATCACGGCCTTGCGCCCCTGTGTGGCCACGTGATGCGCATTTCGTATCACGCCATCCCTCCACGCTCAAAACCGCGTGATGAGATGCATAAAAGGATGCGGATACCATTTTGGTGTTTCACGTATGAAAGGTTCTTGTCACTATCTGATCATTATTTGGAATACGAAATTGGATAATATCTATGTTCCCAACAAGGAAGACACTATAATCGCTACCGACAAAGAACACACAAAGTTGTAGAGAACGCGAACCGCGCTCCTCAGATCGAAAAAATCGTTCCACTGTGGTCACGTGATGCACATGGTGCATCACGCCGCGCGGCCAAAAAATATCGATCGACCACGCGCACTCACCACACTCACCACGAGAAAATGTGCTCGGTCTGCAATGTGTTAAAATGTAAAACTATGGATGCGCGCTGCTTCCCATCACCATTATGAACTCGTTTCTGAGCATTTATTCTGAAGCATTTAACACTGCATGAAAGAGCAATTAAAGGCGCATCTGCTCATATGTGACTTGATGAGAGTTCTCCAGTTTTCGATTTCTAAAGAAATTTTGAACATGGCCGACCAAATTTATGGATTTTCCATTCCATTCGTGACTTATGCTGCATTAAACAGGGAAAAGCAGCCCCAGAATTGCAGTGAACTTCGAGTTAGAGATCCAGAGAATATGTGCCTCGCCACTAAAACCGCTCAAAAATCGGCAAATCAAAATTTCGCGAAACTTGGGTAGCTGAACCAAAATTTCGGCTGCCGATCAAACTTTGGACCGCTCTCTCCTCTCTCTTGAAGTCGTCCGTATCGTATGGTAACTGTATAGCCAAGACCTGGCACTATCATGCGATCACTTACTTTTGTCAAAGTAACTTTCCCAGAGAAGAAGTCCAGAAACTGCGCTGAGATCAGAACTTGGGTAAGCTGCTATTTTGCTTCACGGAGCAGCGAATTCTTTTGAGGAAGCATTCTGACCGAAAGGTGGCGAAGGTTTACCGATGCCAAAGGGGGATACAGTTTGGACGAGGTGCTGTGTCATCATTTTTGAAGTGGTTTTTGTTTGACCCATGAACGCGCATTTATAGTTCTACAACCTAACAGGACAAGACGAGACGCATGCGCGACACCCGCACGCGTCTTTCGTAAAACTGGATGCGGAGCCTGCTTTACATACTTGTCGCAGCAGTAGGTTCTCGTGAAAACTCGTCCCCAAAGGTTTTTTTTCACGTTCTCGTAGTCTCAGTCTTCATGAAGCGAATCCAATTCTTCTATTCTCTGATACTGTTCCTCTTTTTTTGTTTTTTTATCTTCCGATACTGTTCTTTTTATATATTTTTTTGTACAGGGGGGGGGGCATAAGTTATTGTACCTCGTTTGCTGACTTATTTCTCTGTAGTACTGACATGATTTTGGCCACACTAAGTCTCAGTTATCGCTTTCAGATGATAGTGTAATAATAGGTAGATGAAAGTGTAATAATAGGTAGATGAATTCGTATCCGCCCTTAATCGCTGCAAACTTAATGAGAACTTCTGTTACGCCAGCCTCGTTGCCATATATCTTTACACTAATGTAAGCACTGTAATTCATGATGTGTTGGAACTTCTTCGTTCATACCATAAAGTCCGAACGTTTGGGTTGAAAGAAGGTGATCTACGAGAGATCTTAGTAATGACACTTGAACGTAACATCTTCCAGTTCAACGGAGATCTTTATAAGCAGAAACGCGGCTTTGTGATGAGAATACGGATATAGCAACTCCTTGCTGTCACTTATCAAGATCGCATAGAGTAAAGATAAGTAGCTGGTCGCAGGGAATTTAATTCATAAACGACAATTTATATAGACTTTTTCGCCATCGATTCTACCGCTTCCAACTTGTACATGCTGGTTGGAATGATCAACTCGCGTTACCCGAATTATGTTTTACTGGGGAATTGCCTGGCGAGAGTGGTTTTATCTCATGTCGCAATTCGAAGACCCGGATTTGCAACGGTTCCAAACATTGTAATGGTATAAGGAGCCACTCTTCGAAAACATAACGTTATAGTCTCGCAGTGCACATCCTCTATATATGAAGGCAAACGTGATCCGAGGTCTCAGGAAAACAATTAGTACACGATGACGGAACCTAAATAATGTTTTTTTTTGCGAGACGTATACCACTCGTACCACTTCGTGTACATAAATACGCCGAATACGACGGGAGCAGTAAAGTCGTTAGGGCTACTATTAATTTGAATGTTTCGAACACCATCGGACCTGAAAAGCTTGCTGACAGCATCTATGTATAATATATCAACGAAAATGTCGAAAAAATGCACCTACAGCACAGAAAAGAAAATCTGTCAAGTGCGAAGAACTGGGTATTCGGTGACAAAAGCGTGTAGAATAAGCTTCAACAGCTTTTAGAAACGTCTTAAAGAACGTGGAAAATTACATGTTTCCTAGTGTTATGTTCTCTTCATGCTATCCGTAGAGTACATAGTTCCTCACGATTTCGCAACAAATGCCACACATGCAAACACCCGCCTGCACATTCCAGACAATGTGATCTACATGATGCATCGAGCGAAATATACTCTTCATGTCTGAGAACAGTTGCTATATGGCCACTTTGTACACACGGGGCATTATCAAAACTAATATTTTGTGTGGAAGCGCAGCATTACAATCGAATAGGGCTATCAGATACGTAGGTCGGTCCGGGAACCTCGCGCCAAATCTTGCATTTTTCTCAGACAACCACAACTTGTATCTCAGAGGCGTAACCTTGCCTACCAATCCTCGTAGCAAATAATAGAGCATTCTAGCATTCCATCGCCAAAGAATTTCAATTCAAGATCAAGAAATTTTGGATCGAATAATGTTGGTACAAGACTTTTGGACCACCGTAGTGTTTCAGATGTACATTGTGATTCGTTTCTGTTTGAATCTGCGATTAAACAGTTCACTGTTCATTTGTGGAGCACGGAATCATTAATGTGCTTACATTCATTATCTCTTTAACAAAGCGCCGTAATCTCTTTAACAAAGCGCCGTAAGCCCGAAAACAGCAGGCATAGGGGGGTCTTGACGTGGCGGCACTCATAGACAATGGTAGCCCTGATGCGCAGACTGTGAGACGGCTGGCCGATTTTGAGGGACTCAGACACGCTTTCGTTCTGGGACCCTCAACCTATGACACACCGCCATGGATGCGATAGTGGCTTCCTCATCGTCTTCAACCCAATCACTACCTCGTGGCTCACCGGTGAGCCGCGCTCTTTTAACAAACTGCCGGACTTCAATTTCGTGATATTTCGCTGTACTTTTGCACGAAATCAATGCATTACATCCAAACACTGTTTTGCTACTCATGATTCGGTACATACTACTTTTCAGTTACAGCAAAAAACTTGTACAGAATGAGGTTTTTGAAAACGAGGAAGGTGAATCGCATCTCCTGTATTGTGAAAGGAAGCTATCTCTGCGAGAGTCAAATTTCCTGCACAAAAACACTTCAACACATCTCGCTGAGTTGAGATGAAGACATTTAAATGTGTATTATCTTGTTATGTTTATTTATAAGATTGAAAACCTCATGAACAAATTTCTTGCAGCCTTAAAGTAAGAAAACCTCTTTCGTNGGGACTCAGGCACGCTTTCGTTCTGGGACCCTCAACCTATGACACACCGCCATGGATGCGATAGTGGTTTCGTCATCGTCTTCAACCCAATGACTACCTCGTGGCTCACCGGTGAGCCGCGTTCTTTTAATTTTTTTAACGAACTGCCGGACTTCAATTTCGTGGTATTTCGCTGTACTTTTGCACGAAATCAATGCATTACATCCAAACACTGTTTTGCTACTCATGATTCGGTACATACTACTTTTCAGTTACAGCAAAAAACTTGTAAAGAATGAGGTTTTTGAAAACGGGGAAGGTGAATCGCATCTCCTGTGTAGTGAAAGGAAGCTATCTCTGCGCTGAGTTGAGATAAAGACATTTAAATGTGTATTATCTTGTTATGTTTATTTATAAGATTGAAAACCTCATGAACAAATTTCTTGCAGCCTTAAAGTAAGAAAACCTCCTCTTTCGCNACACTGTTTTGCTACTCATGATTCGGTACATACTACTTCTCAGTTACAGCAAAAAACTTGTAAAGAATGAGGTTTTTGAAAACGAGGAAGGTGAATCGCATCTCCTGTGTAGTGAAAGGAAGCTATCTCTGCGAGAGTCAAATTTCCTGCACGAAAACACTTCAACACATCTCGCTGAGTTGAGATAAAAACATTTAAATGTGTATTATCTTGTCATGTTTATTTATTTATTGTTTTGTATTTATTGTTTTTTGTTTATTTATAAGATTGAAAACCTCATGAACAAATTTCTTGCAGCCATAAAGTAAGAAAACCTCCTCTTTCGCCCAGTGATACCAAAAATCTTCCAGAACAAGATTCCAAATTATAGTGTTGTAACTATTTATTTTATATTTAGTATTTTTACCATGNGATAAAGACATTTAAATGTGTATTATCTTGTTATGTTTATTTATAAGATTGAAAACCTCATGAACAAATTTCTTGCAGCCTTAAAGTAAGAAAACCTCTTTCGTCCAGTGATACCAAAAATCTTCCAGAACAAGATTCCAAATTATAGTCTTGTAACTATATATTTTATATTTAGTATTTTTACCATAATTATGTGAAACCCTGCGGCCGCCGCGCTGTTGAAAGGGGTGTTGATCCCACGCGCCAGACATGCGAAAACGTGTGCGGTTGTCAATGGGTTAATGGCTGAATGACGAACCCAGTCCTCAATGATGAAGGCGAGAGTACAGGACGGTGTTTTCAGGGTTTCGCGGCGGAACCCGCGTCTCCCACTGGCAGTCTCCCAGCCAACGGNGCCGCGCTGTTGAAAGGGGTGTTGATCCCACGCGCCAGACATGCGAAAACGTGTGCGGTTGTCAATGGGTTAATGGCTGAATGAGGAACACGTCCTCAATGATGAAGGTGAGAGTACAGGACGGTGTTTTCAGGGCTTCGCGGCGGGACCCGCGTCTCCCGCTGGCAGTCTCCCAGCCAACGCGTGAGATAGTGTTCACGAAACTCAGGCTGCACAATATACGGAGCACAAGAGCACAATTCCACCCCTACAACTCAATTACATCGTTTAACGTCTTCCAATGACCCCGCAGTCGCGGCGTGGTTGTCCGCATCCTTCGCAGTGTCCCCGTGGCAGCGGTGCGGTCGTCCGCGCCCTCCGCTGTGGCCTCGCGGCAGCCGTGTGGTCGTCCGTTGCCGTCCACGGTGCAGTCTTCCGTGAAAACCCCAGGATACAGTTACAGCAATGGAATATAGGTCCGCCGTGGCCGGGTGGTGTGGAAAAGGACAGAATACGGGTCTCTGATGGCGGATAGGTCCGCCATGGCCCACAGTATAGGGAGCGCCAGGGTACCGGTCCGCATTGGTCAACAAGTGGTGAAAACGCCAGGATTTGGGTCCCCCGATGGAGTAGAGGAAAGCGACAAAACACGAGTAAACCGAATGGGCGTGGATACACCATTTCCCATTAGTGAGGAAAACGACAGAATACGCGTCCGATGGCGGATGGGTCCCCCTTGCCCAAGCAGTGGTGGAAACGACGGAATACTGGTCTCCGATGGCGGATGGGTCCGCCGTAGCCTATGGTATGGGAAACGACATAATATGTACGAATCCGACTATGGAAGATGGGCCGCCTTGGCACAGTAATGAGGGAAACTCCGGGGTACCGGTCCGCCCTGCAAAAGCAGTGGTGAAAATGACAGGATACAGGTCCGCCTTTTCAAGCAATGGAGTAAATGACAGAATACGGGTCCGCGTTTGAGGAGCGAGGAAAGCGCCGGACGAGTCCACCGATTGAGAATGGGCCCATCATGCTCAACAGTGAGAAAGGGATTTATTTGTGGGGAACGGGTCATGCGGCGGGTCCACCAATGGCGGAGGGGGGTGAGTTCGTTATCACATGACAGTGTTTGGAGTAGCATTAGTCCTACGCAGCCAGTATGCTGTTTTTTGAAAGTGGCTCTAGCGCTCATTTATGCTCATTTTCATGTAACCGCATTTTTACTGCCAAGTCCGCCCGCATTTTCATTTATGTCTCAATCGACAACTTCTACTTCCTCTGAGATTCCCAATCAAACCCTTCCCAAGTCAGCACGAGTACTCCTACAGCAATCGCAATTTGAGTGATTCCGTGCTATTATTCGCAGTGTGTCGGTTACAGAAGATAGTTCACAGCTGTTAGAGTCCTTTGAAGGAGTTTCCCGCCCAGAGCTGGGAGTAACTGCCCATGGCGGGTTCGTACGCATGAAAGAAGCACGGCAACAAAAAGCGGGTGGAAATATCGATGCATCGGAAGTAACTTGTATGTAATGAAAACTTGTCAAGCAAGGCTAGCACCAGAAAAAGACTGGAAGGCCAACTTCAGCAGAGCAGCAATACTGGTAGAGAATCATGAGGAGAATTTCGTATTTGAGCTTGTTTCATGATTAGTTTTGTCTCTTGCTATTTTGTTAATTCTCTGAGAATTTCTTGAGTTAAAGCTTGTTCACGGACCTCAAGTGGCTGCCCCACCCCACTTCCTAGCGTCCCGAAGGGGCGCTAGTCCTGACAAGAATCGAGAACAATAATCTAAAAGAAATATATGTACAGCATAAAGATACGCACCTGCTGCTCTATGTACACATTAATGAACGCTGCAACGATAATGATGATGTGGCGTTTAATAGGGAACGACTATCTTTACATCCTATTTTTCAACCCTAGGTTGCCCCGGAAGTCTTGCACCAAAATTTGTTCCTCAGTACATAATTTCTTTATCCTGAACTGAAATTCTTTGCCGATAAGATGAGGTGGAATATTCTACAATTTTTCAGCTATGGAAAATGGCAGAACAGGTTACGGCAATAGATAACATTGTTATGCGTGTTTGAAGAAAAAGTGTAAAATGTGGTGCAAAACTTTCGGACCAACCTAATATTATACAAAGTGAGCAAAAATCCCCCATATATTTGCAGGCGTGAACGTTCTTCTACTTTTAGTGACCAAACCTACAGAACCTGTCTGGAAAACCACAGGGCAGTTTCAGCGCAATCTGATTTCGTCCAGCCAAAATGAATTGTCTGTTGTGCTTATCTAAACCTAAGATCGCGGAGTAATTCCGGTGAGTGCTGTCTTCCAAGGTGCAGTGGAACTTTGGAATCATCGAACAATTTGCCCGCGAAGAAACGTAGAGAAATCCTCCTTTGTCTTCCAAGCATTTCATAATGGCTGCGATCTAGTCAATGAAGGCAGAAAAATCACGGCTGGATGCCCATCAATCGGTCAGGTTTGTCCGCGGTTTTCGTGGGATGTTTTTATGATTGCTTCCTTTTCTTACAATCAGGATTGAAAGTTTTGGCAACCTACGATTTGATAAACTGATGCCCTGGTGGGTTGTGATAGATTGAGCCTCATCGCTCGTCTCGGTGGATGAGCTTATACGAAGAGCCTCGTGCTGGTTACCCTATACTTGATGCTAATTTACATAATGAGCAAACTCAAAAATTGGTTACATCTCTCTCTCTCCCCAACAAATGCACAGGAATAGAATTAATAAGATTTATTATTTACATATGTACAATTTTCTTCTCCATGGAGGAGAAAAGTTATAGCCGTGCAGTGTTTTGAGCGAGTCGTCATTGTCCTAAAAATCAACAAATCAATATCTATGAAAACAATGGTGCATTAAGTTGGCTCGTGAATAGCCACAAATATCACTCACATCGTTGCTCGACCTCAGGTCGTGACTGTTCGATTTGAATCGCGACGACTCGTTGTGGTCGCGGCTGCGATGACGTGACAGACGACGTGGTCTTCAAGTATCGTTGCACTTGCGCTTTTAGTTGAGCCTTAGGATTCGCAGGGGACTGCGATCGTGCTGTGGATTGAGCAGCAACTGGTGGTTTTGACGTCGAGCTGCTTGGCGGCTGAGCAGAGCGAGCAGGTAGCAAAGACTTAGAGCAGCACGGCTTCTGCAGGCTGCTGCGTCGTATCGCTTCTTCGTACGACGGCAGTTCGTCAACGGTACAGACGTTGGGTGCGGCGTGTGAAATACAGTAGGCGTATGAAGGAGGGTGCTGAAATGGGTGAAATTAGATTTCGAGAGAATTTCTTTTTTTCTGCTTTTTAAGTTTTTCTCTCTCTCTCAAAAGCATTCTTATCGGGGCGAAATAGTAGAAATTTGAAAAGAAAAGGAAATTTCAGAAAGCTATAGTTATGGTTTCCACTCGGGACCTCTCCCAGCTCTTACAAAAAAAATTGTTGGTGCCGTAAATTCTTGTATGAGATGCCCTGCTCAAGAACCTAGGATGGTGTATAGCGCACAATGCACAAGGATATCCTTTGATTTTATAGTAAGCCAGTCCAAAATGAACCAAAATAAACAGGGATGTCAAACTGTCAGTTAAAATGAAACGATAGTGGAAACGATGTCTATCGATTGCTACTTTTCATTACTCGAATAGCATTCCATCGTGAAAACTGCGGTCGCATTCTTGGGAATACCCTTTCTCGTCAGAAAAGTTTTAACACAGTGTTTTAACACACCTTACATATTTATTTATTCATTTATTTATTTATTATATACGTCGTGATGAATCACAATGCAACATAGGCGTGCAAAAAGGTAAAAATCCATGTGAAGGGGCGTGGCCTAGTCACAACCCAATTTTGTGGCTTTTCATGGAAATTTTCTAACAAAAAAAAAAACAAAGAAATCTAAAAGTACCGAAAATGGTTTAAGACAAAAAATCCTTACCCTCTCAACTTCCTTCTCATCTCCATCTCCGTTACCAAATGCGATTCTGTACCATGCGCAGAAAAATAGCCTAAATAGGGTACGAAATATTTTTAAGCTAAAGAAAAATTGCGAGAGAAAATAAGAAAAAAGGAGTGAAGGGATGGGAAAAGCTTGAGAAATTGCTCTCACCTAATTTCAATACATATGATCAGGATAAATGCAATAGTCCATAAAGGTAACGATGGATATGCATGAACAACAGTACGCCATAGTGAAACAGGCGATTGTGACACGACCTGAAAAAACTGTTTTTGAAAAATTTTGAAAGTTAATTGATTTTTACGGTCTCAATCAATCTTTATTAGAGCTCGTTGGGTATGTTGTATAGTGTAGCTGTGATAGTGTAATCCACTTCAAGTGCGGCGATGGTTGGTGTGCGTGCGTGTTGTCTGCTTGCCTCGCCACCCTCTCCAAAAGTTCACTCTCTCGCGCTCTCTTTCTCCCTGACACTTCTCCGGCTATAGTGCAGAGTGGAACAGACTATGTATAGCTGGAAGCTTGCAGGGAAGGGCGTTAGCCTTAATAATCTATGCTTTGGTTACCCGTTATGGGCCTTTTTTGGCAGAAAAAAAAACAGAAATAGAATTTCGTGGTAATTTTTTTTTTCATTTCTAAGAATAAACAGGTTGGCGCAACCATTCCAGGAGACTTCCGATAGCTAACCAATGAACAGGCTGGCCTACCAATTGCAAACTGGCAGACGCCACGCTCCCTACGTCTACATTGTACGCTAGATAGGATCACTAAGAAGAGGTGCATGGAAAGTGAAGGGGCGGTACGTTGCGCTCGGAATTGGTAGTGTGGCCGAGCCCTGCTATTGGTTAACTCATCCAAACGACCAATCGTAGGTCCACATCACGCCCATTCGCGCCAACGCTTCGGAGAAGAATTTGGTAGAGCACTTATAGCTATAATACATCGCAACATACGAAAAAATCTCCATGATCTGGCTGACAAAACTTTGGGACACTATTAAAAGGCCTGACAGTGGACAGTGTATGCGGGCAGTGGTCAAGACATCAAACTGGTCGAGCACACATATCTTATTCAAATTTCGATCCACCCAATAATTCAACCAATGGGCTGAGGGCACTGGTTACGCCCACATACGTAGAGAAGTTTAGAACAAATAGCCAATCAAAAAAAGGAGAATGGTTTTGGCGAACAGTGCTCGTTTTCCAGTGTTAACGATTTTCTGTGGATCTTTTGAAGAAAACGTTATTTTACGAGCTTATTATAAATCTTCTTATTCAAATAAACTTATTTTTTATTAAACCTCTCCACCCAATAATTCAACCAATGGCATGAGAGCAGTGGTCCCGCCTATATACGGGAAAACTTCAAAACTAATGTGCCAACCATAAAAAAGAGTGGTTTTCCTGAACAGTGCTCGCTTTTGCAGCTTCCACTGTCAACTATTTTCTGTGGGTCTTTTGAAGAAAACGCCATTCCACGAACTTATTACAAACCTTTCTATCCAAAAAGACATTTTTTAAATTATAAACCTATTTAATACTTTTTATTGTAAACCTATTTATTTGAATGAATTTTTTCTTCTTTTCCTCACCTCAGCATCGCTAACTATCCCTGCGGTCTCCTTGAGATAATGAGCATGAAATGTGTCGATCGATACACAACCTATGAACAACATGATGAGCAGTAGTAAAATCTGAAATGCAGATCATTTATGATCTCCAGCCAATCGATACAAATCGATAATCCGCTGATCACTGATACCTACCTTGATGGCTATATTAGGCACAATAAGCACTGCCGCTTTACCAGTAATACCAATAGCAGCCATAGCGAGTAGGAAAGCGTCTAGCATCATGGCCGCTGATAGCGGTCCGACCGGAAGGAGGAACGACAGTGCGCCGATTAGTAGGCAGTTGGCTGGCACGGCGTACTGTAGCGCGCGAGCTTCCTGCAACGAAAACATACAGCACGGGGTCTTTACAGCTACTAGCACTGAAGATCAAAATACATAGAAATCGATATTATAAAATAGTAAGAAGTGGGATAAAAAACAACAAATTTAGCGGAGTTTATTGTACATTTTTCAAAAAAAAAACATTGTGACCGCTTATAGTCTTAGTAAACAAATATCTTAACGTATTCCAAATAGTTGACACGTGTTCTATATGGCCTCACTAAGTCAGCCAATAGTCGTACGAGGGGGCGTGGCCACTGATCGTACACTATTGGTCAGCGCCGTTAAAGCACTTTGAATATGGAAAAGTCGGATTATAATCTTACAAGTACGCGGTATAAACGAAAACTGACAGAATATTTTCATATGAATAGGTAATAACAAATGACAAAATTTTCAGGAAATTTGAGCTGAACACGTTGTTGGATAGATAGCGCGGGCTCAACATAACGTTATTGATCGGCGCAAGTGGGCGTGACCGTCAGGCACACACCATTGGCCGGCCCTGCTGGTTTACCTCGAGAGCGCTCTTGATATTTTATTCCAGGTACATGTACAGCATATTTTATTTTGGGTATACTTGGAAGAACTGGTGAATTTGAGAGTGATGGTTAGGGTAAATCTCATAGATCTGTTTGAAGCACCCTTATTTACCCAAAGTTGTAAAAAATTGGTGGAAGAGGTAAAACTAGGAGACTCTAAACGAAAGTAGAATCGAAAAAAAACCCCGACATCCACACAAAAATCCATTCATGGTATTTTTGCGGATACCTGATTACTATTTATGGCCTTTAATGGATGGAAGGCGAGAGAATTGAGGCGGAGCCAAGATTTTTCATGAATTTAGAAATTTGTACCAGTCTACAGTCAAAAGCTCATTTTTTGAATTTTTTCAAACAATCAATTTGATTTTTTGAATTCACCATAATTTTTTAAAAATATCCAAACCTCAAATGCTGGGCGGCTGGGACCTTCCACTTCCGGAGAGTTCTCCTTTCTTTGCCACTTTTTATCCCACACCCGTCTCCCTGGTCTGGACGCACAGCTGAGTTTACCCTCGGTAAAAGTGCTGACGCCAGTGCTGCTAACAATGGGTAAGCTTTTGTGGTGTCAACACGTTTACCTTGGGTAACCACAATGATGCATGCGATCCCTGGTCTGCAACAGTCACCATGCGCTCCCCAAGTGAATTCCGCGGCTAATCAATTTCAGGGTTTATTTCCAACTCTGCGGTCGCAAATCACATTATCGTTACTTACGATCAGACTGGGTGAAAACCCGTGCAACGCCCGTACCATCGGTCACGTTTCCTGCAAATTCCCCCGTACACATCGGCCCGCAACTGCTCAATTTCCATTACACCTAATAAATTGCTCAGAAGAAACCGGTTCGTATCACAAATAGCACGGAAAAACCACTAGAATTCGCTGGCTGCGGCAGAAGTTCAGGAAATGAGGTTGGGCGAAAAATTCCGATGGGTGCCTGAATTTTTTCCAGCAAATTATCGTAAATATCATAGCGATCAAATGTTTTGTCCACGTATTGACGGACAGGGAAGTTTTTGTTGGGTGGGGAATGTCACGAGACACCGACGCGCCGCGCATGTGAACAGCAAAAACTAAATAATAACGCTGTCGGCTAGTGAACATGTTACGGTAGATGAGCTGTTGATATTTAGCTGTAGACAAAACCGGGAAAAACGTTCTAGAATTGCCAAAAAAGTATTATCTACGATAAATGAAGCAAAACATAGAATTTTTTCTCGAAGAATGCTCGGCCAAAAGCCCGCAGACTTACTATCCATTAGTATCAAAAAAAGAAAAAGAAAAAAGCGAAAGAAAGGCGTCAGTGACCACACCGTGAATGGAGAATGGGTTTAGGTTGGCGAGGCAAACATTTTTTTAATGATTAACATTTTTAAATAAGTCAGTAAAAATAAAAACGCAGTGGAAAGCGTAATCTAAGAGAAGATAACAAATAGATTTTTCTAGGAAAAAGTAACATCAGACGCAAAGAGGTGCTGTTAACAGTGTGTTGACCGAACAATGCGATAGACACATTCAGTATTCGAATATTCGATCCCGAATAGATTGGATATTGGATAATTCAGGAAACGAAGACCTTCACAACCTGGCAAATAGAAGGGGACGTAGTGGTTTTTGTTTCTGGTTTATAAGATTTTTTACATAGGTGGGGTCACTACTCTAGTCATCAAAATAATTCTCATGAACTAACAAATAACCTGATTTTTATTAAAGGCAGCACCCGCGGAAATCCTCGACTCGGAGCTGATGTGCGTGTGATGAAGTACAGACTCAGCACATCATAAATGTGAAATGAACACAAACAGTAATGGCTTACCTGCAGAGAAAATCGAACTGACGTCGTGAACCCGCCTGGCCGTGTTCACGCCTGTACGAGTTTTCCCCGGCTCGAAGCGCCAGCTAGAGCTATTGCGGCGCATGGCGTAGACCAGTATATGTAGTCTAGTGTATGAAACACACACTATCCACAGGATTTCGTGGCGTTACGCGCGTATACCCTCAGCGGAAAACTCGTCCGCGCTGTGAACGCATGGAAAACAGCGCCTTCATTTCCCGTATTACGGCGTGTTTCACGCTGTTTCATCATTGCCTATGAGTTCATCGTCTCTGATAACCTCAAAATTCAGCGAAATCTCAAACATGAAAATTTCCGCGGGTGCTGCCTTTAATCCGTAATTCTACGAAACCACGGCTAAAAACTGAATAGGTTTAGGTGTTCGAGTAAATTGTAGAGTAAAAATTGGTTAAATATTCCGCGCTTTCAGTTTAGTTATATACATAGAGAGGGATATCAGGGACGTTAGTATTCGATTACGCTATCTCAAAGAATCTCCGAACAAGGGAATGAAAAAAAGAGAAAACAACAAAGAAAAAATAAGAAGAGATGCAGGTAATTATTTCACCTTTCGAAGTGATCCATTACTCTAACTATTTATCGATTTGATTAAATTGTTAGGCTTCGTTAGCCCTAGGTCTATTTATCTTTACTTATTTATTCATTTATTTACTTATTCATTTATCTATCTAATTTTTTACTTATTTTTTTCATTTCATTCACCGCGCACGAAGTTGCGCCCATTAATTATCATGGGTTGTAGAGCGAATCCCACTATATTAAGAGAATGACGTCCTTATCTGTGTCCAAAAAATAGGGTCCTCTTCTCGCGCCGACTCTAGGTGCATTGTCGATATGTACGTAGCGCCGCAACGAGTCCTTCAAAAAGCGACCCTTGGTTTGAATTTCCAATTTTGCACGTTTTTGTTCCTTTTTTCCTAGTCTTAGTGATTCTGCTGTATGAAAAAATGACGACGCTGTGCCCCGAAAATGAGGTTCTCTCTGCGATTGACTCTAGGCGCATTGTCGATACGCAGCGTCGCTAAGAATCTTTTAAAAACGTTGGCGGGCCTAAATTTCCAATTTTGTACGCTTTTTCTTCATTTTTTCTTTCCCAGCCTTAGCAAATCGTGGAACCGGTTTTGAAAAAAAAAAACGAAGTGCTAAAATAAAGGGATACATACTCAACGGTATGCCAATTTTTCCGTTAAGATGGTCATATTTCTTTTCAGTGTTTCTCTCCCACAAAGTATGTATCCTTGAACCCACGCACGTGTTCGATTTATTTACTCTCTGTGTTCATTCCCTTCTAATCAGAGCTGGCGGCTACCTTGTGTGTCAGTAAATAAATAACCTCGATATCAAAACATGTCCATGATGTCATGAGATGGCGCGCGAGACCACGGCCAGCGCAGAACCCGAAAAGAAAGCACGTCGCCGGACGGGGCGATGTGCAAGTGACGTGACGCACGCACTCCGCTGGGAATGACATTCGCCGCGCATTCGTCGCTGCACCCCCGAGGATGCAGACGGCAAATTTAGCCCCCGGTTCTGGATAGAATGTACTCTTGGTTTCCGGTAAAAAGCGGACATGTAGGGGTATTCCCTGGGGAAATCTATTTGCTTGTTTATTTATCTTATTGGGATATCGAAATAGAGAAAGGGCGCTGGAAAAGTGAGAAAAACTAGTGGAAGGAACAACTAGATCAATGAAATTTACGGGAGATTGAAGAGATCAGGCCACAGTGGTACACGCCCTTTGGACAGGTTAGAGAAAGAAGCAGATAGGTCGTAAGGACAGGACAGTTGTGATATCTATTTATTTATTTACGCTAATGCAATCGAAGTGCTCCATCAACATAAATGAGCTGGAACTCAATAACTCAGCAATTAATGGCTATGTTAAAGAAACAAGATTAACAACACTGTCAAAAGTAGCGAGGGACAATGAAGTGTGTTGAGGCGCAGACAATCAGAGTGCCGATGCATAGGGTGAGCGCGCGTACGAGCGGGCCTCGATTATTGGAATCACCTTTAGTTCTGCTTGACCCGAGAGACTAATGAAATAAATTCAAAGAAGGTGCATGGTCTGGGTTAGATATACCCTGAAAGTCCGAAAAACCTTCGGGGAAATAAATCGAAGAGTTTTTCTGTTCCAGATTTTTAAAATTGTCACAATGGGTGTTTACTTACTCACTGTCTACTTACATTTACTCCGTTGCTCCCGAGAATTTGCCCTTCCTAGCTCAAAAACCCCCGGAAGCTTTTCCAACCCCGTGTTATTTTGCCCATAAACGCTACGCTTCGGTGAGCCTTGCCAGGAACAATCGTCGCCTAATGAAGAGGGCATTTTTTTCTTCGGGGAAAACACCCATGAGGAAGTAGTGAAGTGAGGTAGGCAGTGCGTCGAGAAATTAACGAGCCGTGGGAAAATGAGAAACGGTTATGTCCTTCCTCATTTTTTATCCTTCCCTTATTTCTAGCCGGAAGCCGAGAAGTTTCACTTGTACCCCTTACTTTAAGTAACAATACTAAGCTATTCCGAGTTATTAGAGACTTAATTCTTCATTTGTAGATTTCACAGATTAATTGTGTGATTTCTGGCAGAAAATAACCATAAATCTAGGTATAGTAAGGAAAAATATGAAATGGAATTACGTAACTCCCATAAACTTTTTTTTTCTAGAAACCTTTCTGTAAATCGGGGACTTCTTGCATTATTTTAATTATTTCTCCTGTTTTCCCTCAGGTTCACTGAAGAACGTCAAACCCACTTCGAAGAACGTTGGACAAGTCAAAACAAAAAGTCAAAAACACTACATATTCCCCAAATACCCAGCTCCCCAGGGTTTTTAGCAGTAAAGCGGAAGAGAAACTCAATTAGCACAGTCCCCAAGATGAATGCTAATCTAGCGAAATGAAACACAGTAGGGCTTCCCCTTGGCTTCAAATAAAATTCCACGAAAAGAACGAAAAACCATGGAGAGGAATCCCCAGTAGGTTTTAGCTCGAGCTTACTTTATTCGACGCGAGAGACCCACTGTAACCCAAATAGTTGGATTTATGGCTTTCGAGCGGACAATACATCACTTTCTTCGTGGGAGAAAATAAAAATTTAATCGAGTGGAGGGTTGGGAACGGAAAATTGACGATGCTTGGGTGAATCTGCGCGCTTGTTTTTCTTGTTCTGGGAGAATTCCGGAGCGGCGCCGAGAAATTGCCAAGAAAAGTGGGGAGAAGTGGGAAAATTGGTAATTTTTTGGGATTTTAGAGCTAATTGAGTGAAACATTCTGCAGAGCTCATTGTACTTGAAAATGCTTCATATTGAAAAATATTTTTCTCTCGAATTATTCATTTTTTATGCCATATTTTATCTACATATTTTCTACATGACTTAGGCGTCAGCATCTTTTATGGGGTTTATCACTTTTCTTTTTGTTAGTTAGTAGTTTTTTATTTTCTAGAAAATAAGGAACCACAAAATTTGATAGAGAGCTTTACCTAAGACTTTTCCTTTCAATAAATAATTTGTCCATTACTTATTTATCAATTCGCACATAATTGCGCTTTACACTGAAATACAGTCCTTGTTGAAAAGATAGACCGATTGTGCGTGCGGTTTCTTAGCATCGCGGCAGCAGAATCGCGACGGGACCTACTCGACCCTCTCACTTGGGGCATGCTCTCTATGCATACGTACCTCGTTCAGGTCCCGCCGCGATTCCGCAGCCACGGAATCCATCTATCTTTTTGAGGAGGACTATACAATTACATTTACATCCAAATACATTAATTGAAGGGATTAATTTGCTATCCAGTGTGATCCTATCCCTGGACCTCATTTGAAGTTCACTTTTTCAAGTCACTGAGATTAATATTACTTTCTTTAAACATCACTTTTTTTTCTGGGAAAGTACCTGGCCGGAAAAATATATAAGGAAAAATATAAATTTCTAAAGGAAAGAAGAATGTACATAGAAATGTCCATGGATAATTTTAAACAGTAGTTACAAAACAGATAAATCCCAGTTTTCGATACTAGCGCCCGACCAGGGGCTCAAAACAGAAAAAAAACAAAGAAGTTGAAGACTCACACTATGCCAAAGTGTCTCGCAAACTCGTGATGTCACCATGGGTTGATCTGAAATTGATCTGATTTAGTGTACGGGTCACAAGCAGCTATTATTTGCTAACGCCGAATAAGGCAGCATTAACGTCGTGAGAAAACCTATAGAGAGGTATCGTATGTAGCAACTGGCAACTAGGACAGAACTTTCTCAGAAACCGGTTATTCCCGGAGAAATTTGCAGATTCCCAGCCGGAACCCTTTTTGTGAGCGTTTTGCCTAACAAATTAGCGTTGCTAAGCGCTAATCCCCCATAACAAAAGCAGTGTAATCCCTGAGGACGTGGCCGAACTGCTCGAGACTATTACTGCTACTAATGAGAGATAATGTGAAAATTTACAAGTGTAGTGTCGATGGCGAGCTTGTACGGCGTAGATCATACGAGTTGAACGGTGGAGGTGTACGGTACTTGAGACAACTAACTTAGGAGGTGCGCTTAAAAGTGACCCTGCGCAAGGGGAGGGGCGGCACCGAACGACCGCGCGCCACGGGGCGGGGTGTTCCCCGCACGCACCCGCGGTCGCCAAGTTCAAGAAATAGCCCGTGCATGCTGTTTTGGTCTTTTGCTCGTCGGTTGAGGTGATATGATGAACTGATCATTGGGTACGGGTACTGCGCGGTTACGATGGGTTAAAATTAGCAAGAGGAAAAAAAACTCGAAGAAACTACTCGGTTTTCTAGACGGTACAGAAGAACTATGCTATGGTAAAGAAAAGGAAAAAACTTAGATTGATTCGCATTCTGCACATTATGGAAACCTCATGAGGGAAACCTTATGAGGTTATCGAACCAAAAAATACAGGGGGGGGGGGAATAAGCTATTAGGTTGTCCCGTAAATAATGGCCGCTTAGAAGTTGTGCCATTGGGTTGCTCTGTTATCTGAGAAGGTGGTCCTAGAAAATGAATGGTTCTCGCCTAGAGCTCTCTGAATTTTCAGGAATTTTCTACCTGGCTCCTAAATTGGTGGGGATATGAGACTTCAAATTTTCACTACTACACAGATTGCGGCCATTATTTTTGGGACAACCTGATAGTTTACGACGTTTGCTCACCCATTTCTACGCCAGGAACCCACACATTAGTAGTGAGATATGGGTTTGGAGCGCTATACCTGAAGAAGGCGACGTGACCCAGCTCCGCGATTGGTGAATTCCCGCCACCGGCCAATCGCAGAGCTCGGCTCCGCCGCCGTTTCCAGGTATAACGCGCCGCAATTGCGAGGTATGAACGTGGAAAAACAACGAGGGTAAACGGCTAGGATTTTCTAGACACAGTGAAAATTTTCCCATTTTGCAAATCGATGTAAAGCAGAAAAAAATTGTTTGGAGCGCAGTCACAGCCCAATCAAAACAATTCTAGAATCAATGCATGAAGAAAGCAGTGCAGAAACGATGAAAAGAAAAATAAGAGTTGCAATTTGTTCTTTGTACTTTTGCTGGTTCCAGGTTGATAGGTGGCTCTGTTTTGCTCTTGGCCTAACTTTTCTTCAAAATGACTTCTTCAGAGGACTGCAAACGGAGTAGAAATGGGTTTGAAGGTTTGCTCTCGATTATAAATGTGGGGCCTTGATTAGTGCAGTCAGAATAGACGGGAAAAGTCTTCTGGTAGCTCAAAACACAAATTTGACCTA
Source organism: Ancylostoma ceylanicum (assembly GCA_000688135.1). NCBI lineage: Eukaryota > Metazoa > Nematoda > Chromadorea > Rhabditida > Ancylostomatidae > Ancylostoma > Ancylostoma ceylanicum. The sequence goes on along the minus strand of JARK01001394.1, from coordinate 933,201 downwards.
CATTCCACATATAGGCCCCTGAAGACGGCGTTTTGACGAAACGTTAGGGCAGACCATGGATGCATCATTAAGATTTCCTAGGATAAACGTGTTGACACCGGATTAATGATAGGTGAATTTGTGGAGTGTTAACACGTTTACCCTGGGTAACCTCACTGATGCATACGAATCCGAACCCCGTCGTCGCCGCGGTCATTCACCTTTGGCAGGCCAGAACTCAGAAGAAGATGTTGATTTCAGCAGGAGAACGGCATTATCATACAAAATGACATCGATATCCGTGTTCCGCCTATGCACAGTTCCAGAAAGTTCTCTGAGATATCATATCTACCGTATATCTACCGGAATCCTACTAAAATGGGGTTATCATACGCAATGGATGCGATACTAGTGTACAGCACCTGAAATAAATCCCTTATGCAAAATTCCGGACAAATTTTCCCCTAAGATTTCGGCCACATTTGGCCGCTTTTCGTGGGCGTATGCGTTGGCTATATACGCTGGAAATTATGTTTTCCACCAACCATCGCAGTTTTCTAAAAATGAGGGTGTGGTACGAATCGAATGCTACGTTTGTGTTCAACACGTCGAATGACCCCTATTTGTGAATTGGAGGGAATTCTGTGAGATACCGTATCTACAGTATAGTTATCGTAACCACGAAAAAAACGAGGGGGCCTGTCGGTGGACGAACATACGGTCCCATGAATGGAAGAGAGGAATGAAAGAAGGCCACTCATGACCATAGGAACTATAGAAGGACATGCACCAGATCAGTGATCATGACAAAGTTCAAAAATCTTAGGACACGAGGCTGTTACAGCAGTGTGTTTAATCAAAACAAGCGACGGACACAGTTTTAATCAAAACTAAGACGTGCAGGTGAATCAATCAGTTATTTGCGAGATGCACAGCACCTGCGCTCATGCAGGGCATAACTGAGATTACCCGGGGTAAACGCGTTAAAAAACCAAAATTTTACCCATCGTTGACATAGGCATGGATGCACCATTGCGATTACCCAAGGTAAACGCCTTAACGCCCGTGTTAAAAGATAGATTCCCAAGAGATTTGTGCGGTGTTATCACAGCTACCTTGGATAATCCCAATGATGCATGCGGCCTAAGGACGTCAACACATTTACCCTGGGTAATCTCAGTGAGGCATCCAGCCCATACAGCGAAACTTATAGACAGTGGTAACATGGATAAGCAGACGTCGTGTGAATGGCCGATTAATGGATATCGTAGGTGTCGAGACAGTTATAAAAACCAGGCATTATATTGAGTTATTTCCGGGCAATCATTTGGCACCTTTCGTAGTCACTCTCAAGTCAATTATGGTGGTTTCAATTATTTTTGTCGGCAATCACGGCAAAGCAATTGAATAGATATGTAATTTATGTTAATATGAAACTAACCGAATAGTTAGCGGCAAACATTTCCGTTCTTTCTACATTTCAATGTTTTCTCGTCATAGATATGTAGAAGTAAGTCCTACGAATATGTAGAAGTTACAGTGCAATAGTTCTAACTATCAAAAATCGGCGAGCGAATCAGTGAGGTAAGTATGGAATGCTTTGGAAAACATCACTAGAAGATCATGGAGAAGAAATAGGTGGAAAAACAAATAAACACTAACAATGGAAAAAGCAGAAGATTTGCTATGAAACTCTAGTACTAAGTTTTGAGCACTTAGGTACGGGTGAAATCGTGTCGTTTTATAGTGTCCTGCTGGGTCTCGTGTCATAACGGAGAATGAATCAATTCTTTTTTGTCAGGAAATCGGAGAGAACATTTTGGTACAAATCAGAAGTTCATAGTACAGTACGGTTGCAGTAAAAGTTTAAAATGTGCGCACTAAAATGTCACATAGTACTCTGGGCTAAAAAAAAGTTTGGAACAAAGGATGAAGAGACAGAGTGATGAAAGCAGAGAGAGAGAGAGAGAGAGAGTGAGTGAGAGAGAGAGAGAGAGAGAGAGAGTAAAGAGTTTTCAGCTTTCATCCGTTCATTGGAAGAAATATCCAGGATCAGGATTTAGTATCAAAGAACATACATGCATGCTTTTGAAAAACTTCGGAGGCTCTACAGAGAAAATCTTTTCTGGAAAAAATAGGAGACGCGAAGTGAGGAAAGGTTAAAAGAATGGAAAAGACAAAAACTTCTTGAGCGAGAGAGAAGCATAAACTCTGCCACGAATGCGAGAACTTTAACTTACAATCTTACCTTATGAATTAACAAACCGCTGTATTCAGGATGATGCGGAGTAGTCACGATCGCTAGGTCATCAATGCGGTCGACGACTCCTACTTATGAAAATTTTTAGAAGGACCGCAGCAGAAAAAGATCTCGATCGTGCGGTAAAGAAATGAAAGACACAGAGAGAATAAGACGAGGAAGGATTGATGCAGAATGGATTTGTATAGAGAATGGTACACAAGAACCGCAGGAAGTATTCGGAAGGACCGCGGGTCACCGATCAGTTTCTACACAGTTTTCTACTGCGTTCCTTCCGCAAATTTGTCTCAGCATGATTTTCCATGTAGTCGTTGGCCTCATTTATCTCGCCACTGAGCGGTTCCCTTACCTCTTCCTCTTTTTAAATCACTCTGTGCCCGTATTCATGAACGTTCGTTGGAAGGATTTTGTTTACCCGTTCTTTTAAAGTGGACGAGTCTCCCGAGATAAAATGGGTGTTCTTTGTCTAGCGACTCGTCTCAGTGAGCCTTGAGAGGTAATGGTAATCATATCGAGATTCTATTTATTCATTCATTACGCTGTTTAAGGCAGACGTCATAAAAGAGACGAAACAACGATAACACCTAAACAATATTCTCTTAGATACATCCTATTTCAGCAAATGAAACAAGGATCTGAAATGTGGAAGAAGCACCGTAAAGTGTCGTTCCAACCTAAGTGTAGTTGTTTTGCCATACATTTGAAGGATGCAAAAGATCCAGGTACACTTTTCGCATTACTCTACCTGAGGTATCAGATGTACCCTATTTTGCTGGAAAAATTGCCAGCTCAGAGTCAGCGGGAAGCTTGGAATCTTCCCAGGAACATCCATGAATGTGGACCCTGTAACATGATTTTGCCAAGCCAACGGGTACATTCTCATCTCCTCTCCTCTACTCCATAGGGGAAGGATCATATTCCATCAGGCTGCTCATCCAGTACTGCAAATTAACTTATTCTGAGACCTTGATCCCTAGCGGTTCCCCTATTCTTGAGCCTCACTTTCACCATCCTCACTTTTTATGAGACTTCTTTGTTTGTCATTTGTTTGTCATCTTGTCATTTGCTTGTTCTTCTGGAAATGTTTGTTAACCACGTCTTCCTCAAACAATAGTTTTTATCAAGTCAAACACGTGCAGTTTCCTTAGTTTTTGAGTAATCGTCATGAACAATGAGTAATCATCTGATACCATGAGTGATGGTGATGAATCACCAGATGAGGCGGACATATGTGTTGGAGGCTAGCTAATAGAGTCTTGACCGAATAAAAATCGAATAAATTCAGTTAATTTGACCAATGATTCAAAGGTCCACCCGAAAGATCGAATATTCAAAAAAAAAAGACAGCTTCACAACCCTTACTGTCCTCCACCAAAGGGAGTGGAACTCTCTCTCTTCTTAACATTCCAATTTGTCGACTTATTCGAAATCGAATATTCGAATATCGAATGCATCTAATATATTATCCGATCAACACACTACTAGTCGAGTTCGCAGACATCGCAACAACTGAACCGAAACGAGCGATTCAAGTACTTCGAGTGCTCGGTGCTCCAACGCTAGCGCTCAGAATTAAGACTCCCTAATAAAATTGCACTTTGCGGACAAGGTACCGACGATCAAGTGGCTTAGCGCCCGGCGGAAGTGCAAGAGCGGAAATCACCAGGTGGAGGAAACGCAGAAACTCGGGAGAAAACAGCCTGTTCAATCAGGGAATACAAAACCAGGAAAGAGAGAAAGAATCCGTAAAAAGAGGACACGGATCTTGAATGTATCATTGAAATTACCCATGGTAAACGTGTTGTGTTAAATCAATGATGCAAGTGACCTCAGAAGTTTATCTCCAGGAAGCATGATACTTTTCAAATTCTTTTAGTGTCATTACACAAGAATTTAATATTTTACCATGCTTAGGCATAGACAACATATAAATTAAAAACTAACTCATAATTTGAATCTTTTTTCTGCAAATACGTAGTATTCTAGCTCATAATTAACTATGCTAACTCGAACCATATGAAGTAGGACATAAAAGTAGGATTATTTATTTATTCCCGATACACAACAAGATGTGCCGTATATCAACGTGAAACAAAAAAATGCAGATAACTTATAACTAATTCCAAGAGAATCTCAATAACTGAAAAGGTGAAAAAACTAACGACAAATCCAAGGAGGTAAGGTCAGTCTCGGATTATCATATGTATGAAAGTAGGATTTTTCATGTAGACAACCGTCTAGTAAATCACTAAAGTGCCGGAGCCGAAGACATTTTAATTTGAAAAGTAGTCGAGAGAATATAAAGATGTCTAGACTTCCAAAATACAAGCATCATAGATCCGAAGAAGAGAGAATACTTTAAAAATGATGATCCTGCCCTATTGATGCCCTAATTGTTATTTGAATGGAATAGAGGGGCAAAGAACACAGTAGCAATAAAACCTACATCTGATCGGGCAAATGAACGAATGAGCGAACGAACGAACGAACGAACGAACGAACGAATGAATGAATGAATGAATGAATGAATGAATGAATGAATGAGTGAATGAATGAATGAATGAATGAATGAATGAATGAATGAATGAATGAATGAATGAATGAATGAAGCTTCTGTTACACCTCCGTCGGCCGGCAGTTCGTCAGCTTCAAAACACTGCAGTGACCCGCTACTCTTGTGAGGAAGTAGTCAGAAACTTGCGTTGGCTATTCGTTGCCTACAAGTTGTTGGGAGAAACGTTGGAATCAAATTGTTTTTAGATGGCANGGGGGGGGGGGGGGGGAGAGGCTGTCAACTTGTTCTAGGGCCCTCAGTATCAAACTATTCTTACGTAATCAACCACCTTATTGAACGGCTGATCTCTTTTGTGGTGTCGTATTCTTCTAACGCAACTTTTTTAGTTGTGGTCCATGTCAAACTCGTTGTTGTAATACTCCTAATTCCATTATGGCCATGAATTAGAAGTGGAGTTACTCTTACTATCTTTATTTCTTTCTCACATCATGCTATTTTTGCAGGAATGTTATTGGCGTTTTTCGCATGGTCACACCAATTCGTTCAAAAGATCGCGTCACACTCAGGTCTAGTAGCCAACCACATGACCTGTTCGACTAAAAAAATTGCCCTTATTCGCTGAAATTCCGGTAAACAAGATCAATTTCGTTAGGACACCTTGTTTGTTCAACACGTACACTTGATATTATGAATGGTTTGAGACCAACTGAACTTAAGAAAACACTTGTCATCTTCTGGCGTGACACACCCACTGGGTTTTTGCTCTTGCTCGCGGTCAGCGTTCACAGTGGTGATTCAGCTACTGGGCTATCGTAGAGTTCTCGTATCTGCCCGCACTTTATAGCTGAGCCTTAGGCCTGATCACCGATTACGGTGGAACATTCTTTCTTCCGTTATATTAATAGTCTCAGTCTATTCTATGCCTGTGGACCAACATATCTCTCTAGCGATCCGTCCATGACAACCATCTACCATCTAGACGTGTTAACATCACACAAATTCAACTTTTCGTTAACATGAAGGTCAACGAGTTTACTCTGGGTAATCTCAAGAAATGCGCATGTTTATATTCGTCATAATTAAGTGAGTCTTGCTGGCAGACTAAATATCTCTCAGATCTATCTTTATCTAAAGATGCAATATTTAAAAGTTTCTCAGGCATTTGAACGTGATGAGAGGTTTTCGCTGGTTTTTAACTGAGATGATATATGAGCATTCAATATAATTACTCTGTTGTTGTCCAATGATTACCTAACTACCTACTTTTTGGGCAGTTTATTACAGGTAGCTCACCTGACAAAATTGCTAGTGTTTTAACGGAGAGTTTAATCGGGATTGGTATGCCACTTCGCAAAAAGCTCATTCCAACCTCTTACCCAACGGTGAAACTCCTCCGACACCAAAAGTTCCTTGCCCCACCTCCCTGCCCCTAACCCAGAACTTCTAGGACAAGGACAAGATAGAACTGGGCGACCAATTCAACACAAGGAGAACGTATCTGTCAGGAATCTTGAGCAAACTGGGCTGGGATTCATGAAACACTAACCACGTAAACCAACGATGGCTATCGTGATTGGTTATCCTATAGACTACTTGACGTTGAGAGGTGCAGGACGCAAAAAGTTGGTTTGCTAACCTGGTTTCGCTTGGTTTTGCGTTCATGAATAATAGCCCAGGAGAAAGGGAATCTTCCTTTTAGGTGAGACCGTTGTAGAGCTCAATTTTTTAGCTAGTGGATTCTCCTCTGCCAACAATTACTATGAGAAATCTTACGCTTTTAGTACATTTCTCGTTCAGAAAGTGTTGAAGGAAATGGTAAATAAGGCATTCAATTTAGTTGTTTCTCTGTTAAATCCTGATTTATTGAATACGTAGCTGCTGAGCGAAATCATAAGACGAATTGATTGGTGTCGTGTGTGCGTGAAAAATGGAATGCGAGACGAGAATGGTCACCTGCAGCGACACATACACGTCGTGATTATTGTGTACAGTACGTGTATAATGTAATAACATAATCTAATGAGGAATGATTTTGGACCAAAGTGAGTAATTTGCTATGAGGCGATGTTGAACCGGCAGGCATTGGACTATTTTAACTCCTTATTTTTTAATTATTTTGCTGTGGGCAATGATCTTCAAGATACCAATTTTTGAAAGCACATATGGATAATAATTCTATAATTCACTTTTTTGAGGACGATTAGGATCTCGTAAGAATTCATGCGCCTAAAGTCTCATCGGGTTTTGTAAGCCTTTCATGTTATTTTTCCAATGGCTACCCGCCCTTCTGCCACGCCTTTTTTTGCCACCAATGGCGGACGCAGAACGTGGGCGGGAGGGGCGAGCGTGGGAAAAGAAGGGGTGTTCGCTACTGATGAGGAATGAAACCAATGGAAATACTAATTACAATAATAAATAATTACTAACATTTATTTAACGCCCCCACCCCCCTATCCACCCCTCCCCCTTGTGCCACTACTAAGGTGGAATTCGTCCTTGAGAATGGAGGTAAACGTTTACCACAGGATATGTCTCCCCGTGGTAAAGTTGGGGGTAAACGTGTACTATATGGCATTCATGGCTGGGATTCATGAACACAAAACCAGGTTCGCAAACCAACTTTTGCGTCTCTCAACGTTACGTAGTCTATGGGATAACCAATCACGATAGCCATCGTTCGTTTGCTTGGTTTGCGTTTCATGAATCCCAGTCCATGACGCATTTATCCCGAGAGGTGAGTTTAGTCCCTCCAACTTCACCTCCGACTTTACCCCATAGACTGGGAGTAAACTTATTGATGAATGCCAAAAAGAGAGCAAACTTTGATGGTAAACGTGATTACCACGGATGAACTCAATGGTGAATTCCACCCCCGCAAACTTCAATGTTATAGTCCAATATCTCAAGAAAATATTCACACAACTTTTCCCCCAGGAATTTATGAAGTGCATTGATCAGAGAAATTACGACTAATTTGCACCGTAATATTATTTTATAGCGCTTTCATGGCATCGCTGTCGACATGACACCTCACAGATTATTCTGAAACTATATCCATGGGGATATTTCATAAAAGGTAACTACATATGTTACTGCGCGTTCAGTTGCAGTTCTCGCTTCTCAGATCTGAAGTTCCTCTGGTTTCCATAGGCTCTACAGAAATCCTGCACTAATAACGCTAATGTTCAAAACGGTTGAGATTAACTTTACACACCGTGGAAGTAGTACTATGTAGTACGGAGTAAAAATCAGTACAATTGGGGGGAATATGATATGCAAAGTCTAGAACTGCTGCGCTCTTCCTTCTACACATTATCCTCCTTTTATAAAAATATTCTAGGTCAAGAATCATAACAAGGTCAGCGGTGGAAGTCAAGTGAGTCGAAGCCATAACCTTGCTCATGAACTGAGTTACGCTAACGTACTTCAAACATAACATAACATAGAGACGTGAATACTGTGCTGACCTTCAAGGCATTTATGGCTCTCAAGAAAAATGGAATGTGGACCAGATATGACGTGTAAGAGTTCAGAAGAATTAGATGAAGACTCTACACGTCTCCATACGGGCGTTCCGAACGAGTGACAAAGCCAAGAAGGCGGCGTCAAAGGGATAAATATCGTGCGGGTCTTTGTAGCTTCGACTCTTAGCAACAGCGTACGCCGCTTAGGTAATGTCAAGTTTTCGAATGGGGAGGAGTAGCTTACCCTGATGTGCTCTAAAGAAAAAAATCTCAAAAAGAATCTAAAGCTCTGTCACTGTATTGCTTCTAAAGAAATTACTCACAGCCTGAAGCAGCATTTTCGAAAAAGAAACCTTGTTTACAATTCTGTTTATGTATTTTAGGGAAGATGAGGGACTTTCGGTCATCCTGCATGAATAGTATGATAAATTGTCAGATATCCTGTTCAGAAAGTCATGTTATCTACTCTTGGTATTTAATTTGGTCAAACTTCACTAGACAGCTTCAGCCTTTTCACAGAATCCACCATAATCGCTGTTTACGATGTGCCGTCGAAACGCAAAGACAAAGAAGTTTTTCTCGTTACAGCGACTGTTTGATACATCTCCAGAGCCTGGGACTCGGAAGCGATGATAATCCAGACAGAAATTCTAGACGTTGCAGAAATATTCGTTTTCCGAAAAAAAAAGAGGAGCATTAGATCAAATAGAAAAAGGACTCTATATGTAGAAGACAAAACCTATCATCCGATAAGGCTTCAGTAGGATCAACGCTTCACCTACATAGACAATATTAAAGTACGAGCCAATTCAATGTTTTGAGCTAATCCTGGCTATTTTGCTATTCGCCTAACTCGTACTCGCATTCCACGTTGCTAGCAGTTCTTGCTACTTCCATTACTCTTTAATTAGCTAATCGATTCTTCTAAAAGGTTAATTTTTCTGCTAGGGCTGGTAATTTCAGATTAATTATCCAAAATTGAATTACAATTTGATAGGTGTTTCTATACAGCTTAACCAGTCAGGGTTGAGTGGCACTGAATTTTATATAATAGCTGTGAAGCATACATATGTCCACAGTAAAAAAAAAGACATCCGCATACAAGTAGACTCACCAAAATGGTCCCTCCCGAAGAGAAATCCGCTGCTTCCTCACTGCTTTCTTCATCGTAAGTGGCGAATTCGGCTAATTACGGTACATGTCATAAATATACGAGCATCTTAAAAATGGCGATATCTGCTTGCTCACACTTTTGTGACAGAAATCAGTGCATCCAATTAACTCGGGTTGCCTGAAAACACCACCAAATTTTTGGCCAAAAAATTGAAAAAATTCAAGTGTAGCCCATGTCTGGTCCCATCTTGTGGTGTATCATAATTAAATATTCGTGCACCCACAATAAAAAAATGAATGAAAAATCCTCATAGCCGGAAATTGTTGTCTGAATATCGCATTAAGTACTGGTAAATGTCTTCCAACTAAACCTTCAATGCCAAGAGGCTCGGGGCCCTCTGAGGCGGAACCGGGTGCTAAAATAATTGTAATGCTCTGCAAGAAGAGAACGAAACACGGGTCACGTTTAAGTTTTCCATTTTTCTATCTTAAAGTTGGTGGTGTGGGTTTTTAGGCGAGCAGATATCGCCATATTTACAATACTGCTCACGGGATGTCGAAAACCGACGGTCGCTCCGCGGAGTCACCGTCGCTCACCGTCGCTTTGCTATAACTTTCCTAGAACTTCCCCAATCAATGCGATTTAGTCACCATTCGATTTGTCTCGAGAAGATCTTTCCGATGGTCTACTGAATGTAGGGGTAAGCTTTCCGTTTACTGGTTTCCTCCGAGTAATCGATATATCGATCGATAACGCGTAATGGATCGAATCTGCAGTAGCGGGAGCAGGTGCAATGAACTGGAACTCAAGCTCAAATTCGGTTGTTTCCACCAAATCATAGCAAATGCTCTCGAAATCAAGCATCTGGGAGCCAAAATGGGGAGACTCCACACTGCTCCGTAAACTTTCAATTTTTACGCAGTTGCTGTTATACCATGCTGTTGCAGTAGATCTAGCGGACTTGAGCGGGGAAGAATTTCTTGCCTGATAGTACTCATTGTCTAGTTTATGCCTGTGGAGTGCGGGTGCTGCAAGTCTACTTTTCCCGATGTTACGTTCGCCCAAAATACGGACTTTTGTTGTGCCTTGTGGAAGCCTCGATGTTGAGGGAGTTACAGGTCGCTTGTGAGAAGAGCTACTGATCTCTTATGAAGAAATTAGAACTAACACTATGTGCACTTCTAATGAATGCAGTAGACGTAGTTCCAGCTCTTTTCATTTGGCGAGGAGGACTGTGCTAATTTTGCCGAAAATTTAGCCACATTTCTACAACCCCCTGTACCGGCTCTAGGAGAGTGTTCGAACAATGGGTGCCTATGTACTCTGAAAGACTTCGTGGAGGGTGACATCCTGTGGCAAAACCATGAGTTTTTGAGAGGTTCAATTTTTAAGCACTACTGGGTGCGACAGAGCTTCTCGTAGGACCGTGAGAGTGGGTGCATGCCGCGTTTGTGGTGGCTCCCAGGTTCGATGCCTGCCCGAGGAAATCTTTTTGCAAAATGTTTGCTTTGAAGAAAAAAGCCCTCACTCGGGCGAACTCGTGAATATTTCGAGCAGTCACGGATCTCTCACTCGAAAATCGACATAATTTTGAAAAGAAACGTTTGTACGTAATAGAAATATTCAAGAGTTCGCCCGAATAAGGGTTTTTTTTCATCAAAGCAAACATTTTGCAAAAAGATTTCCTCGGGCAGGCATCGAACCTGGGAGCCACCACAAACGCGGCATGCACCCACTCTCACGGTCCTACGAGAAGCTCTGTCGCACCCAGTAGTGCTTAAAAATTGAACCTCTCAAAAACTCATGGTTTTGCCACAGGATGTCACCCTCCACGAAGTCTTTCAGAGTACATAGGCACCCATTGTTCGAACACTCTCCTAGAGCCGGTACAGGGGGTTGTAGAAATGTGGCTAAATTTTCGGCAAAATTAGCACAGTCCTCCTCGCCAAATGAAAAGAGCTGGAACTACGTCTACTGCATTCATTAGAAGTGCACATAGTGTTAGTTCTAATTTCTTCATAAGAGATCAGTAGCTCTTCTCACAAGCGACCTGTAACTCCCTCAACATCGAGGCTTCCACAAGGCACAACAAAAGTCCGTATTTTGGGCGAACGTAACATCGGGAAAAGTAGACTTGCAGCACCCGCACTCCACAGGCATAAACTAGACAATGAGTACTATCAGGCAAGAAATTCTTCCCCGCTCAAGTCCGCTAGATCTACTGCAACAGCATGGTATAACAGCAACTGCGTAAAAATTGAAAGTTTACGGAGCAGTGTGGAGTCTCCCCATTTTGGCTCCCAGATGCTTGATTTCGAGAGCATTTGCTATGATTTGGTGGAAACAACCGAATTTGAGCTTGAGTTCCAGTTCATTGCACCTGCTCCCGCTACTGCAGATCCGATCCATTACGCGTTATCGATCGATATATCGATTACTTGGAGGAAACCAGTAAACGGAAAGCTTACCCCTACATTCAGTAGACCATCGGAAAGATCTTCTCGAGACAAATCGAATGGTGACTAAATCGCATTGATTGGGGAAGTTCCAAGGAAGTTATAGCAAAGCGACGGTGAGCGACGGTGACTCCGCGGAGCGACCGTCGGTTTTCGACATCCCGTGAGCAGTATTGTATGGTGCTCGTGTATGTATGATACACACTGCTCTTGTGATGCCTATACAGTTCCTAATGGTGTCATTGATGAGAAGGACGACAAAGATAAAGATATTTCCTTGGCTCTCGATAATTATCCAAATTTCATTAGCTCTTGCAGCTCTAACTGACTTCGGTCTGGTTGTTAATATGAATTAATTTTTTTCTATAATTCATTCTGCAGAATACGTACACCATTGAAATCTGGTTTGGTCACATTGAGCGTTCTGAAACGGCCTCCTTAATGACAATTACCTCCCAAACACAGCTTCCTTACCATGCACAAGGGAGCTCGAGAAATTGCAATAATAAGAGGAAGGAAAAAGTTTGATGACGCAGGAATCGTTGGATGCTGGAAACAATGTCGTGACGTCACAAATATATTGCAATGGAAGCTGTAATACTCAATAAAACTCGGCTCATTTATCGCCTGCTGCAGTAATCTACGACGTAATAGTCCCATATCTCATCCGAGAGAATATATGTTCATTACTTGAAGGATCGAAGGGGAGATAGTGAAATAGAAGTTCAGTTGTGATAAGGGCAATTTATGCTAGATGTGTGCGTCTGCATGATGAAGTATTAGGGTTATCCGAAAGTTCTGCACCATCAATTGTCTAAAATTTGAACTCTTCGACAATAGAATGTGATAGAATTTTCTGACATTTCTCAACCGCAGAGATTAGCAGACCAGGCTTCATCTATGTATGAACAATAATGGTATGACTACTTGAAAAACGTGTGAAATCTGGTGCAGGACTTTTCGACCTACCTAATATATGTATGCCCACTCGCAACCCTGAGCCAGCTCAGACGCAGGCACGCGTTTGCGGCATCGCACAGGTCGTGCAGTATTTTCATTCGATTTATGCAGGCTGTGGTGACCCGAGGTCTTGAGAGATACTTCAGAAATGGATGGGTGCATCTGACGCGCTACTGACGCACGCATCCGTTACAAATTGTCTCATGATTACTCACGCACAACTCGATCCCCGGAGACCTAATTCTTAGAGGCAGCACCCACGAAAATTTTTGACTTCAGCATCTGAGCATATTTCGTAGGTATCGAAGGTGCTTAACACTTTCTTAAACACAAAACTTCCCCTTAGCATTGGAAAAACTGTTTTTGAGGCTCCATAATCAGGTAGCATTCAACAGATATGGCCGAGTTTCGCGAGCCATGGATGAGACCCGGTAGCAAAAGATCGACAAGGCAGTCTTTTTCGCCAGGCGGATCTTTGCGAAATCAGCTATTTCATATGAAATGCAGCCTTCTTTGAACCGCAGCGAAAGAAATCATCATTGGAAAATTAGTAACAATTAGAAAAGATGTCATCTGAGAATCCAGACATTGTAGAATTCCCCAGGAGAGAAAAAATGGAAGAAAATTGGAAATTCGCCAGAAACTAGCGCTAACAAAAGTGAAACAACCATAATTACTGTGAAAATCTACTTTGAACGGCCGCAGCCACCAGAAACAAAAAAAATGGAAGGATACAGAGAAAACTACACAATTCTGAAGGCAAGACAAGGGAATTCTCTCAAAAACGGCAACGTTTGACAAAGAGATCAGCTGGTAATCGATCTCTTCCGCGCTCCAAAAAGACTTTGGTGCGCTAACTGCGAGAACGAAAAGGTGAAAACACGTACATTCAGTTGATAAATAGGTCCGTCTCAACCTAGGCGATCTTATTGTAAGTAGGTAAAAGGACGCTCCCAGTGCGGCTTGTGTGGCGAATATACTCCCCAAGTCCTGGGTTTTCAAAACTTTCGGAAAGTTCGCGACGAAATTTTCCGTGGGTGCTGCCTTTAAGCACATTTATCCTTTTACGAAATAGGGAATAATGTGGGCAGATAGGCGACATTCCTTTGGAAAAGGTTCATAATCTTTTAGATATACAGCCTTTTCACAAAATTAATGATTTTGTTGAGTGACATGGCCGCATATGATAGCGTAAATAAATGGAAAAAATGGAAGCATAAAATTACAGCAACCTATCCAGCATTCTCACGGATCAATTCCTGTGGAAAATACTAAAATTTCTGCCTAAGATTTTGACGAATTCTACCTCACCTCGATTTGCTAAAAATGATATTAAATATTGTTTTTTTTTCTTTTGAATTGACTGTGAACACGACTATGAAGTGACTATAAACGCTTAAACTTACTAAGAATTACAAAAGACCTTTGGAAAGAAGAAATCACGAAGGCAAACAAAATCACTGTTTTGTACTACAAGCGCAGGCCATCAATTTACGATACGTGCACTATGCTTTTTTGAGTGAACGTTTCTTGGATCCCGTTCTTTTCGTATGAGGCAATAAATTAGTGCATTGGGGAGATTCACGACCCAAACCGAGTGTCAAGAACAGTAATAGGGCAGACTAGCATACTCCATGGAACCAACTCCAAATTTCCATTTTGATCACTGTTATTCGGAAGTTTTTTTTTCAATAAAATCTCTACAAATTCGTGAAGGAAGAGATGAAGAAGGTAAGGCGGTACCAATTGATCGCGCGGACGTGGACTTCTCATGAATTCTATATGATGCTCTAAAATTCTTCGAACAGACATGATCGTTCGCTGAAACATGAGGAAGAGGAATTACAGAAAACCAATTTTTATCCGTCCATAGCTTTGTTCCGATTCCGAGGATTGTTGCTCTAGTAGAGTCACAAGCATATGAGACTGGACGTCATGGGGAACTTAGACTATAGGAACCAAGGAAGGCCCAGCGGAATTTCACAAGATGGTCGGAGGGCCGTGAGAAACGGTTGTTTATCCCATCTTTGTAGTGAAAATGATTTCTTTGCAAGGCAGTTTCCTCACATCAAGGGACTCAGAACACATAAAACTGGAGTTCAGTAGAGGATGCTGAACTCCAGTTTCGTCTAACCCAATTTCTAAATTTTCTTTTCTACCCTGGTTTCCATAGCAGGAGGTCTCTTATACCTCGGTGAATCCACAAGGAAGTATCATTTTTGGTTAACGAGCCTATCATCATAATGAACATCAGTGCACCCGAATTAAATCAGCTCCGAAGTCTTTTACCTCTACGTTCAAACGGGTATGCGTTTGCTTGCTAATGAGTTCGTCCAGTCAAAAGCAAGAAGTTGAAACCTGGCAGGCCTGAATAGAGGCCTAATTACCACAGGAAGGAGCGAAAAAGCATGTCATTATGAGAAGACTAGTTCTCCCTACCTGTAAGGGATTCCCTTCGGAGAGAGCAAGGGAAGTGAGACCTTTATTATTGCAATTATTTCCGGATTTTTTTCTGCGAAAATAACGAACTAGTCTAAATTCCAAGCAGAGGAGGGTTGAAGCTGGGTCGCCGATCAGTATGTGTTGGAAGACTAAAATAACAATGAGTTTACAGCCTCTCTGGAGAATGGACAGTTTCCGGGAAGGATCTAGACCTATCGCTGATCCATAGGAGCTGAACTTCTCAATAAAAACCTTCTCGATGAACATAGAGGAGCACACGAGAAAAATGATGCTCTGAACGGCTGAGGAGCGGAAGCAAGTGATGCAGGGGTAATGAGATGCAGGCTGATTCCCTACCGATATTGGAGCAGGACGTTCACGTCAGTTGACCAGAGACCACATGCACTATTGAGATTACCCAAAGTTAGCGCGTCAACACCTCGCAAATTTACCCATCGTGAACGCGTGCGTCAAAACGTTTACTATGGGTGACCTTAGTGGTACATCCAGGCGCAGATGGAGCGAAGATCACCAGCCGTGCAATCGTTAGAGTTTATAGAATAAGAAAACAATATAAAACATAGGAAAATTGATGAAATAGTACGGCTTCGTGACTAGTGTGAATGGGTCCGGATCTGGTACCAATAATTGAGTTTTCAAGGCATTTACTAATATTAGTGCGCCAAAAATCTGAGAGCGCTAATGACAAAAGGAAAACGAAGAATATGATAAGTGTGGATAAAACGAGAAGGGCACTCGTCATCCGGGATGCTGGCCAATAAATCATGACCCATATGATGCCGGCGTAACCGATCTATTGCACCCATTAGCAGACCAGTGAGCACCGAATGCTTTAATGAGCGCAAATGTACTCGGATGCTGACTAGGCGAGAATTTCTCTCTAAGGACATCATGAGAACATTTCTTAGACGTCTGCTAGAGGAGAAAGGCAGCAAAGTCGGATCGCTAATGAGCGTTTCAGGAATGAGGCATCGCCAGAGAGTGAGTAATCGCATATACATATTGGGTTGGGCAATAAGTTCGTGCGGTTTTTCAAGGGCAATGAAAGTACTGCTTTTCGCGAACAACACAAATCGCAACAAGTGATTCATGTAGCCCCTTTCCTCCGCTACTAATTTTATCAGAGAGGGAGCAGCTCCTCGATTTCGAAGTCACATTGTTTGAGACGGCCCAATTTGTGACTCTCAACTGAAACTTCTCAATGAAACTCTAGAAATCGCCTAAAAAACAACCAGAATAAGTGGTCAGGGACTGCTTCAGGCTTGTACAGGTTGCATACGTAAAACTACCTTTTATTCTAGCATGTCAGATGCCGTTTTGGTGGAAGTTGCCAAGAGGCGACGAGCCTTCCCAATGTGAGCGGTCACCTCATACTGAGCCCTTCGAAGTTTTTTCCCAAACTGAATCTGTTGAACCTGTCACATGTCACTAAATTTTAACGTTCGTAGTGGTTCTTCTTCACATCTAGAGCAAAACCTGGCGCGTTAACGTCTCACTGGTCTTCAAACTACGCTTTTAGAGGGAGGACATTCTCAGGGCTAAAATTAAACTCTCTCAGGCGTGGATCCATTTCTTCGCCGTCTTTTCCACAGTAATGGATTATCTTCACATGCTGTTGATATCTGTTGCCTTCTGAGCTGCATTGGATCCACGACAGAAGTTCAACAGAATGAGTGATCGGAGGTTGCCGTCCTAGTCGAAATGATGCCTCACACTCCAGGCGATAGAAAATGAGGTGTGGTGAGAACTAAGGGAACCGGTTAGAATATTTAAAAACAGTAAATCAAGAGCTATAAAATAGTTACTGATGAGTAATAAGCAAGGTTTCGTCCCCAGTAAAAAATTGAGGTGAAAAAAAAACCGCACGAACTTATTGCCCAACCCAATACTTATTTGTTCATATCTAGGTTACTATTTTCTTGTTATTCGTTACTCAAAGGCAGCACCCGCGGAAATCCTCGACTCGGAGCTGATGTGCGTTTGGTGAAGTACAGACTCAGCACATCATAAATGTGAAATGAACACAAACAATAATGGCTTACCTGCAGAGAAAATCGAACTGACGTCATGAACCCGCCTGGCCGTGTTCACGCCTGTACGAGTTTTCCCTGGCTCGAAGCGCCACCTAGAGCTATTGCGGCGCATGGCGTAGAGCAGTATATGTAATGTAGTGTATGAAATACACACCATCCACAGGATTTCGTGGCGTTACGCGCGTATACCCTTAGCGGAAAACTCGTCCGCGCTGTGAACGCATGGAAAACAGCGCCTTCATTTCCCGTCTTCCGGCGTGTTTCACGCTGTTTCATCATTGCCAATGAATTCATCGTCTCTGATAACCTCAAAATTCAGCGAAATCTCAAACATGGAAATTTCCGCGGGTGCTGCCTTTAAAGACCATATTCTTCCTCCCCAGTTGCGAAGTAGTAGGTCCTCCAGCCTCCTCCTGAATCCTCGCCGGTCATTTGCTAAGTATGGATCTTTCTAATATTTCCTCATTTTTTGCTTGCATTTGTGACAGGAACTGCTTCCCAGATCGTAAGGTAGGATGTGCTTCTTTCGAGTCTGTCCTTTCTGGATCCCAGGACATTTTCCCGAATTTCTCACCATCCGTTGTTCGTACGCAATCATCGTCAAACTGTCTGCGGGAATATCGCAGAAATTCGTGACGGTTTTGGAAGGATTTGAGAACGCAAAGCGTTGTGGCGTGGGAAATAGTTATAAAAAGTCTATTCCCATAATTACTCACGCAGAATTAATAGAGAATTGTCTGGGATGGATCGCGAAATACGAATTTGCACAAGATAAAAGAAGAAAATGCAATCCGAAATTAGTCGTCTCCTCAAGCTTACAGGACAATGTACGATTACAATGGTGTGTAGCCCATGATGTGCTCAGTTCGTCTGCGATGGAGTCTCCTAATTCTTTTTGTTTTCATAAAACAAGTCCATAGAATTGAGCAAAACCTACGTACGTGAATGTTGTCTTTAAAAAGCTTCTGGATGGACAAATTTGGGAGTGGTAGGATGTTCATCCTGAGTAACCTTGGGAAGCGCCCAAGATGTAAGACGCGTCGCGACCGTGCCGCAAGAGGATGCCCCTTAAATCCGAGTTACTCCTTCAAACTCGATGCGTTGGATGGCACCTTTCGCCAACTTCCTACAGTTCGTCGGCTCGATAGCCATCTGAGCTTAGAAACCTTCGTATTTCTCTTCGGCACTGTTCGTACCTTGGAAGGCCACAGCCGCGACGCTTACATGAATCGACCAATCGCAGCCCAGCAGAGTAACTCTTGTCACGCAGCCGTTAATTTCAGTGGAGCACGGGGCCTCAGATTTTCAAATTATTCCATAATGATATGTAACACCCTGATACATGTACATACATATGTGCGGTCTCGGTCCTCAATTTTGGCTTCTTTGCTATCGCCGCATCGAAAAAGCTCAGCAGCACTATGTACTGCGTCGCGGTAACATGCTGACAGTTCTGACATATACAACTTGGAAGCTCACAAGCCCTCTTCTCTTCTAGCTCGTCAAGATCCACGAAATGCATGTCAGGACATGTAAGAATGAGTTGAACAGCACGTAGAAACCGCACCGCGGCAGTGTTGCGCAGCGGTTGTGGAACATTAACACAGGAGGAAGTAAACCTGAATTAGGGTGACTTCTACTGTAAGTGATCTTGGTTTTTTGGTTTACTCTTCTAATCCAGAAACGTGTTATCACGGTGAGGTAACCTATAACCCTACCTTAGCGCTGAGAATAAAAGGGAAATTCTTAATCAATGGGTCGACTTTCCCTTCCAGAAAGTTCAGTGCACGAGTGGATGAAAAAGCCTCTGAAAATATCCATACATCAAACTTAATGTGTAACGAAGCGTGTCAGTAAACAACTTCTTTCTTTAGCATAATCATGCCATTCCATCTCCAGGTGCAATCCATATATAGAACTCTCATGACTTCCACAAGGTGTTTACCTCCCAACGACCAAATGCCAGCCATCTATCTTCTTCCCACCACAGTACAAAAGACCAAAAATGATTCCCGGCACGGTATCGCCGGCGCTGACCAGACCATCAGCGCTGCAGAAACATCGACAATCCAAGGCTACTGTGACGTGGGTTGCCTTGAGTGGCGTCATAGAGACGTCGGCGGTCTTTGTACGGTAACGAAGTGAATTTAGGGCGTCTATGCGGAGGAACGCTCTGGCTATTAGATGTCATTTGGAAGTGCAGTTTCACGGGAAACTGGAAATGTCCTAGGAAAGAAGGAATATGACATCAGGGCTAACCATCTGATTACTCGACGACACCAGGGAGCAGAAAATGACACGAAAATGACGCTCGCAAGGCTCTCTTCAGAGTGCAACACAAAAAAGGCGTGAAAGGGTGTTAGATGAGATTTCCACCCTAAATTAGTCTATTTATGGCTGTTTCCGGTACGGAATCTGATCTCTAGAGATCAAATGCTATCGGAGACATACAGCAACCACAAACAAATATGAAGGTTTCACCTGGAAGAGTGCGTATTTATAGCGTGCATAGGGCTGTGATTTCAGTGCACCGTAATTACTCACGCAACATAAGAACGGATAAGATTGCATGTTGTACTCGACAGCTGCACGAAAAATGCCCGTGTTTCAAAGTAGCACGAGTTTTTGCAGGAATAACAAGGCCTTTAGTGTGCAGCACTACACGGTAAATAGACCGCTAGCTCGAAGGTTCCAAAGGTAGAAGTTTACCTCATATGAAAACCAAATTTAATGGGAAATACATGATTCCATGCATTAGAGTTCGTGCTTTTTGAAGCATGTCTCTCCACTTTGAAAATCGCACAGACAAAGTTCTGGGAATCTATACAAACAAAAAGAGACTGCCTTCTACTATGGGTAACGGTCAGGATATTTTTCCTAAAGATCGTAAAAAGCAGTGAAAAGTGTTAAGAGCCCTTAGTTAAGTAACTACGTAGTATTATATAATATTAAGCTCACAATTGAAAAGTCTCCCAATTCATCGAGAAAGAGACAGAATTTAGAGTATAGAGAAAGAACACAATCATCTCTGCAGCGTAAGGGAACTACAGGAAAAGTCCAGTGGTGAAGTTCTGATCACATGGCTACACCACTTACATATTACATCGTGGCACTCTGACTGCCTGCGCATCCACACACTGCATTGGTATCAATGCTGGCGTTCTTGTACGGTGCCCTGCGTCCTGCATCTGTCCAAACCAGGTACGCGGCGCGTGTAAGCGGAAATCTATTACATGGGCTACCAAATGTGTTACAAATGCTCATATAGTCTAGGATCAGCTGCACAACGGAGCTCTTCCAAGTGTGAAGAGCTCTCAAGAACCATTAGACCCAATGCAATTAATGTGAAGAAAAGTTTTAAAAAAGTTATGTGAGTTATCTGAGGATTAATTGTCCAACCATAGCTGTTGCCATCGCGCAACAAAAAAAATCCCCAGAAATTTTAAGACAAAATACGCCTCTTTCAGAAGGAAATAACTCACAAAAACACTTCCGAAAGAACATCGCTTCCAGTCATTATATAGTGCGTAATATCATATACGCAGGTGCTCTGTGTACAGTAGTCGCTTTCAGCATGTAAACAAAATCACAGATATTTCTAGTGGGTGTGACCATTCAAAAATTTATCCTTGGTGTCCATGGAACTATGCGAGACCCCAAGGCAGACAAACGGGTTGTTGGAGATAACAAATTGAAAAAAAATTAGGCTCGAAAGAGGAGCTAATCTCTCATAACTAAGGAGGAGGAAAATGGTCTCCAAGTAACTAGTATATAAGTGGTAAATATATTGAAAATCAAAACAGGGAATTCGAGGTTTGGGTCGTCACACCGTCGCAGAGAGGAAGCGAGTGTTGACAACAGGCACTTGAACTCACTATCATTCTCACTATCAAACCATGTGAGCTAGGGAATGTAAGCAAATCATTTGCTTCACCAAAGTGGCTCAGAATTTGACATTCTTGAACCTGAGTTCTCAAACTCCTAACAAAGCCAGATTTCTCTACCGAGGTTTGATCAGCTTGTACGTACCACTCAAGGAAACGTGGTGCCCATCTAGCAGGTTCTACTTGTGTGAATGTATAGTGAACATCCACGAAAATGCGTTTTTTCGCGGACTTAAGAAGCACGTGGCGCGACTGTGTCGCCATAGATCATAGGGTTTCCATGGTAGGTTTTTTTTCATTCTATTTGATATTAATTATCTGGAAAACGAACTTACTTACTATAAAGGAAAATCCTATTATTTACAATCATAGCGAGAGAGAGAGAGAGAGAGAGAGAGAGAGAAAGAGAGAAAGAGAAAGGGAGAGAAATTGAAGAATGGAGATGTTGGGCATTTACAACTTTTTTGGTCGACTTTCTCTTGTTCTTCTTCCTTGGAATGTCACATTTTTCCATTTCAATTTGTTTTTTTTTGTTTTCTGCACCTTCTCAAAGGCTTCTGGTGATCGCAAGACATTTTAATGAGTCTAAGCCGTAGCTGACTCAATTATGGGGCAGCAATCCACGGTACATCACGAGAGGTCACTGATCACAAACCGCTCAAACTTTCCTTGAGAAAGTCGCCTCAGCAACCTTTTTCACCCAGATCCTGCAAAGGAAATAATTGGACCCGTTTCAATAACAAGTGTTAAAGGTGACTCAGGAAGAGGCGCATGCGTCAACGACCACCATTGACGCAGTTGGATTTATTTGTTGCCATCTGCTCCCGCTTTTTTTACGGTTTTCACCTTATTTAGAGGTTCTCAACAGAAAGGGTGAGGCAGATCGCTCAAGCAACAATAGAAAAACATGTGCACAACGGAAATGCATATGTAAGTGGGGAGACTGGGCAGATGATGGATAGGGAAACATGGAGAAAACAGATGAAGCTGCATTTTCGGAGCAGAACAAGCACCAAAAAGGTAGCATATGGAGAATGGAAATCCTAGTGAATGGATGATGCTGCACAAAAGGAAAATAAAGAAAAGTGAGCGTAGGGCAATTTATACCAGATGCGACTCTCAGACGCAGGCATCCATTTGCGAAAGATTTTCGACAAAGACCGGTCAACGTGGCATGAAATTCTGAATGAAAAGAAAGCGCGGCCGTCGCGCAAGCGCGTGCGACTGAGCTGCGACTGCGATGCGACTAGCCCCTATTCTTCATCATATAGTCACACGCGCGTCAGTCGCACGCATCCAGTATAAATTGCCCTTATAGTATGGGATTGTCGCCCAGTAATTGTATAACGCGGTCCAGCAACAATATACGACCCATTATCAAAAAAAGTGTCTCAGAAAATCAATGTTTGGAAGAAGACTTCGCTGGGTTAAGATTCACGGATGCATAACTAAACAAAACCAGGCTATTGAACTAACTTTCGCTCCCTACATCTTCTAGCATTACGTAGTCTATACGATAACCAATCACGTGGACCATCGTTGGTTTACTTGGTCACCGTTTCATGGATTCCATCCCTGGTATGCTCTTACAGGTAAGTAAAGCTCAATTAGCTTAAAATTTATTTCATTTCTCGCGTTATTTTGAAGGTCATGTTATATTTTGTTAGGTGCAGTGAGCGTTGATGGTGGTTAGTTCTTTGCGGACACATGATACACGCGACGCGGCCGCGCCGCTTGCGCTGCAATCGCCGTCGTAGTGGCAAATCAATTTTACTTGTTGGTTTTTCATCGAATGTGATGTGGACGAACAAAAACTGACTAACTAACAAGAAAGTGCTATAGTTTGCTGCCGCGGCGTAGGTTTAAGTGCGAGCGGCGCGGTGGCGTCGCGTGTTCCCCGAAAACTCATCGGCACTGACTGACTCACTGTAAGTTACAGTTACAAGAATAAAATTCGAATACAAATATTGACAAAATGTAAGGAGGAGACACGGATGAAAGCAAGAATCCGAAGGAAAAAGCAATGGAAGGGAAAGAGCAGTAGACTAAAAATTAAATACAGGTAAGAAGGAAGTGCGAATTACGGGAATAGGTGAAGGAACAATAAAGAACGACAATATGCAAGTGATGTGGGTTCGGGTCGACCGGGAGTTGGACAATGAAAATGATATAATAGAGAAAAGGAGTAGAAAAGCAGTGAGAAGGAAAAAAATGAAAGATAGGGAGAGAGAGAGGTGGGAAAGAGCAATGTTGCAAAAGTTTCTCGCTTTTTTGGCATTCAGATGAGAAATTCTTGAATGTGTAGCACATAGTCATTCGTATTTATGATTGATGAGACGTTTCAGTGGAGCATAACGTACAAACCCGATGGAGGCATCGCTAACTGACTGCTGGAAACGAACTACAACAGCGCAGACATCGCAATGAAAGCAATTTCACGGTGGAATAGCAGTTGGCGAAAAGCAGTAGCAGCGAAGCTGTCTACTTGTCTACTCTACGGACAGTTTCCGCACCAACGCGTAGCGTCAGGCCATTTTGCCCCGTTGTATTCGGAAAGAAATAGACAAACATGGTTGAAAAGGTGTTCTGATTCAATTTAGCACCTTATTAGTCATCCTGGATCAAAGCTGACTTGTACATTCTGGGAATAAACAACAGCGGCTTTCTATGCATTGTCTTACCAGGGACTGACGCATGCGCGAGCTAAGTGTCCGATAATGCGTTACTCACCGACGGCCACAGAGCAACGATCGAGAAGCTGATGTGGTTGTTTTGCGGCTATTCAATCAGGCTAATCGCCTCAGCCTCGTATCAGAAGGCTGCCATATGAGAGCTCTGGGAGAGCAAGGAAGGGATAAGCCGGGATGATTCAGGGCAGGTTGAAGTGGGAGTCTAAGGAAGGCTTGCGCTTTTGTCGCACCTACACCATTGTGTGTTGAGACTACGACCATGCTAAGCTAGCGAGGGCTGTCCGTTACAAGAATTTCAAAATTCGTTCGTAAATTCGCTACCTTACAGGAATAGTGGGCACTATGTTATTGAAGGCAGCATGCACGGAAATTTTTGTGTTGGAGATTTTGTTGGATTCTGGGGATTTCAGGGACGGTGAACTCATAGGCAGTAATGAAACTGCGTGAAACACGTTGGAATACTCGAAATGAAGGCACCGTTTCCCATGCTTCCAGAGCGCGGACGAGTTTTCCGCTGAAGGTATACACGCGTAACGCCACGAAATCCTGTGGATGGTGCGCATTTCACACACTACACTATACACAGAAACACGAACTAGAACACGCGCAGCATATCAAGTCAATAGCGTTAACTGGCGCGGCGGACACCAAAATGACCATGCTCGCATCCGTGTCCACGGGAGTATCTCCGCAGGTGGGGACGCTCTTTTCTGTGTTCAAGCTACCATTGTGATTGTCTGGTAGCCGCCCACACGACGAACGACTCAACTCAAAAATGAAATGCTCCGTGAGTGCTGCCTTTAAAAATTTTCAAATTTAGTTGGACCGCAAATTCGTTAGATTACAGGAAAAATGGCATGAGTGCGTTACTTCGTCACATTAATGACGCATCTTATCAACGCAGGATTCCGTCCGCGCACCATTCCAGGAGACGCACTAGCTTTGTGAGCATATTCTGAGCTTGCTTAATCGTCATCTAGAACAATTCAAGAATCGGAAACAGTAAGGTGAATTCCAGAATGCTGTACATGTGAAATCTAGACTTAACTTTCAATATGTAAAACGTAGTTTCAATGTGTAATCTCAAATTTGAAAAAAAAAAACTAACGAAATCTGCTTATGCACGAGATTAGTTCAAAACGTTGTTGGAATCTCTGAGGAGAGAAGGGAAATGGGATCCCAGTGCAGATGGCAAAGAAGTAAGCACTCACAAAACTATGAAAATAACCGAAAACATGAGACAGGCAGAAAAGGGAAGAGAAAAATTGGGGACCAGTTGAAAACCACAAATAAATAGTGCAAATTCCATGGCTACACTGCGTATGCGAATTTCCCACAGGTCTACAGTGAAAGGTCACGACGATATTAGTGGAGTTCGGAGAGAAAAAGCATTCATCGACCGCTATCTGTCATTTGCATTTTTCCGTTGACTGTATCCAGAACATCAATGCGTGAAAAAAGTAGATATGGATGCAATGAATTGATTTGCAGAGTATACATCAGGAACTGTGCAAATGCAGCTAAACGACGTTCCAGACAAGGAAGCTAGCACGATTTGGCATGCATTGTCACTGGAGGGTTAGAGTCACACAGCATCGTCAGGTTTCCCTATAGAGAGTGAAACAGTACGTCTCCTGCCAATCATCACTGAGCACAGAGGGAAAGCGTCTAGACTGAAACTCGTTTAACACGAATTTGAATTTCAAAGCTCGTGCATGCATGAAGGACTACGAGCCGGAAAAAGTAATAGTTTCGTGGTTTCGCGTGCGGAACGGCAAAAACATAACACGATAGTGCATTTATTGCACTTCTACCACAGCGTATTGAAAATTTATGAAGTGAAGTATGTCCGTGCAGAATAAGGACAAGCACTCTCATACTACTTCTGAAGTGGTAAGTGCTGGTGCAACATTTGAGAAAAAAATCTCCAGTTCTGTGGTCTGATAAATGTGCGTTAGGAACGCAGCACGAATAACCTACAGTAACCACGGTTATTGTTGATCAGAAGACGAAAAAACGCAAATCTGCGTTTTTTTTTCGTTTTTTCTCCATAACTTAGTTCATTTTGCTTGTTATCAGAAGTTCTGCCCATCAGTCGATTGGTGGAGACGAGATCTACAAGGTGAGCTCAATATCGTTTTCGAATTTTACCTGAGCAGCCTTTTACTTCCCAAGTTACCTGTGGATACGATTAAGTGAGCGACACGCCGCGATAATTGTAACCTAGGAATACGTATGTCCCACTTGGCGTGCAGATTATGCCAGAGAAATAATGAAACACTCATGTTTTCATGATCTAGAGCTCATCACGAGCATTTTGGTATACCGCTCAGTTACATTTGCAATGCTTCAAAATTTTTACAAATTTTCAGAAGCTGCTGTTCATCAGTAGCCAGAAAAGCCTCATGTTTTCAGCTAACCAAATTTGCTGAAGAAATTCTTGAAATGAGTAGTCAGTTCCAGGTGTTATTTGGTTGGCAATTTACGAGAGGTGTTGTATAAATATTTTTTTGAGGCGGAAAAGAGCTACTTCGCGATATCCCGTTTATGTGGCAGTGCGTACCAATGTTCACGAGTATCGCAGCGTTCAAGGGTAGAGTAGAAACCCTCGCAGGATCTCTTCCCAGCTGCTGCCATCCTCCCCTCAATTGCTGTCATTGTCCAGCAACTGCTGTTGTAAGGAGAGAAGCTTGAGCAGCAATAGAGGTGAGGCAATAGATGGCAGCAACTGATAGGTGCTGCTGCTAGGGTTTCTACTTGGAGTATGACGCCGTTTGAACTGCGTTCGTACTGCATAGCTATCAGAGCGGAAGTGAGCACATTGCTTATGGTCTGCATGACTATTGCATGATTTTCGCATGACCGCCATGTGCATGAACATAGTTTGATAAAGGATGAATTCAACGATGTGTAAGATACAATTTTGTGTTGCAATTATCCAAATTTTTCAAAAAACTAACATCGATCGGCTCTGCTGAGAACTGATACACGTCCAATGCTAACCATGGGTTTTTTCCCGAACAATGATGGGTAATCTCGTGCAGAAACCGGTTGTTGAGTGCATTCTGCGGTTTTGGAAAATCATGAAAAAAAATTATGGATGCCCGCAATTGATTTTTCCAATGGCGAATGCAGATATAAAAATTTTTTCAGAAAATGGCTGCGTAGGAAATATTTCCAGTGGCGGGAATCAGGAATGTTCCCGGGAAAGTCCTAAGCTTCCCGCTCATCCGGAGCAGACGAGTTTCCTGAGAAGAAAATGATGTAGCTGGCCATTCTTGCCTTAAATTATCATCACTGATTGAGAACCGTTGCTACAACGGACTATACTAATTTCTCACCGTGGAACTTATCCGATTTAGACGAGCGGATAGAAAATAGAGAATGGCTAAAAAGTATTGGCGCCCGCAAAAGCGCTTTAACTCTCGGAAGTGAACGCTCAGGGATGACCTTTTCTGTCACAGTGGAACAGAAATGTTCCAAATAAAGGATAAAGGATAAAGTGGTCGGCGTTGATCAATCCCGTCACGAGGGATGCGCCACGCATTCGACTTCATCTGAGCATCGTAGAGGCATTGAATGCTTATGTGTACCTATACAGTGACTTGTAGGGGGGGGGGCAACCGATGAACCAAGTCGGTGCTTCCTCCTCCCAGACTCCTCTGGTACCAATTCACCGACCCCGGAGGGATGGATGGCTCGGTTGGCCAAAGGCGCGATGGAACCATCGACCGTGTGCGTGCGCAGCGAGCCTCTTACCACTGCGCCACAGGCGCCCCATGTTCCAAATAAAACAATGTAAACGAATTGTTTAAAATGTTCGCAATTTGTTTTCATGCAAGCTTCAAGCGAGCGATCGAGAAAATAGAGCTGTACCGCAGGTTACCCTGACCTACATAACTTGTCCCATTTCTGTGAGTTCATATAGTTAGAAATTAGGAGTTTCTTGTTTGGTAACTTGTCATTGGAGTAACCGTAAACAAAGAAGTTGCGTACGCTACGATCCGGGCTGATCCAAGGCCTTTCAACCTTTATTTAAGAGGACGGAAGCACATGGGTGTCAGAGAAAGTCAATGTCGTTTCTGCATGTTTTAGGCTGGAAGATTGTATCCATTATTCTACTTCTTTGGGATCATAATTTAAAAAAAAAACACTTCGTCTGAGTATAAATCAACGTCGAATATATATTACTTCCAAATGACGCGCCAAGACTTTTTAGCCCTCTGTGAAATATATGGCATATAGATCGTTCATGAATATGGGTACAGGGAAGAAAAAAAAACATTGGAAAAAGGTTAAGGATCCAGCTCTTCACATGGAAAATGAATGAATGGTAAAAAAAAAGTTGAGAAATAGGGAGAGGCGAATTCCGAATTACCATGCAAGGCACATGGCTCCAGTTAATTGAAAATCAAAAGAAACTGGCAGACTCCATGGCATAATTAACGAGGAACCGGCACTGGCCGGCGGCTTTCTAAAATTAATGCGCTGCTCCATTTCCCGAGCATTTGAATTGTGTGCATGGAAAAGGCCGAGGAGATGCACTTTGACGGTGACGCAAAGAAAACGACCTCGTTAATAAAATATGAGCTGCCAAATGTGAAGGGCACACCGAGAACTGAGTGCTGGGGGAGCGAAGGGGTGATGAAACATGGTGAGGCGGTGAGGTTGATCAGGAGTACCATAGTACAGGAACACTATAGTAGGACTGCAGTTTCGGTACATAGATGATGGAAGTGGTGATTAGGAACTGAGTGCATCACTGGAATTACCAAGGGTAAACGTGTTGACGCCCGTATTAACAACGAGCAAATTTGTGTGGCGTTAGCATGTCTACCTTAGGTAACCTCAATGATGCATGCGACCCAGGACTGCGACGCAACTGTTTTTTCAGTCCCGTGGTTTCGTAACGCTGGCTCACGCTAAGGTATGGGGAAATTAACGAGATAAGGATGAATGAATGAATGAATGAATGAATGAATGAATGAATGAATGAATGGGGGAAATAACGAGATTAGAATGAATGAATGAATGAATGAATGAATGAATGAATGAATGAATGAATGAATGAATGAATGAATGAATGAATGAATGAATGAATGAATGAATGAAGTTCCGTGGTTTCGTAACGCAGGGTAAGCTTGGCTAATTCTAAGATATGGGGAAATAACGATGGTTTAAAGAAAATAGATAAAAGAAGAGCAGTAGGAGACACCATTCCGGCAATAAGCAATAAAAGTCACTAACCCAGACCAATGTATGCTCAACACAAGTATTCTCTATGTTAGACCACATTACTAAGACATTGCCCGGGTTCAGGGATAAAAATACCCCGTTACGAAACGGTAAAAACGCTGAGGTGAAAGAAAATCACCAGGATTTCACGGTTTCAAAGTTTTATTAAACACTCCTAAATGCGGACAGCGATCGGTTTGATCCTTGAAGCTCTAACCTCTCATGCTGGTAGTCTCCAAATTCCACTCCTTTACAATCGTCTCCAATGCACGTCTGAATTGTTTTGCGGTGAACAACATACTGGTTTCCAGGGTTTGCATCATGCTTAATGAATGTTTCCTTAATTGTGTTTCATTGAAGTCACGTATGTAAACACATCGCCCATGAAACCAAAGTTGTGGAGTTACTTGGAACGTATCATGCGCATTCTGTTTACTAGGGAAGTTTCCATAAAGAAGAGACTATTCCTCTGTGATTTGATTTCTTTAAAGACACTACTCATAGAAATATTTCGACAGCAAGATTCTGACCTATTGTGAGGTGTTCGAGTGTGCTGGGCCCTACTGGGTTCTGAAGCTATCAAAAACTGAGGAATTTTCGTCTTTAACAGTCTTCCTATGCACCAATTTGACACAGGTTAGATCGATTTGCGGGAGCTCTGCGGTGTTGACCGATTGAAAAGTATGTCATGTGCTCGCCGGTAAATGCACAATAACGGGTTTGATTTCAAAGCGATCGTCAAATGGTTGGTGAGAGAAAGCGACAGCGAGCGAAACGCTCGAGCCTTTCTGGGCTGGAATTTGCGCAACTGAGTATTCTGGACTACGCCAGGTCGCTAACCACCCTAAACCAGCCGTTTAGGTCAGCGTTTGTTTTTCGTTGTAGAGTTTTAAAGGCAGCACCCACGATAATTTTCATGTCGAAAATTTCGGATGTTTTGGGGTCTGAACGATAGTCCCAGTAGTTCTACGCAAGTTACACCACCAAAGGCATCCACATTCTCGAGATATAACAAGTTGAAGGCTGGATCCGGGGATCCCCAGGCGAGTTGTAGCGGAGTGCGAATCAGCTATTTTCCACCACACGCGGTCAGTTTTTCAATGATAAATTTGTTGCTCGTGCTCATTTCGGGAATTTTTGCATTGTAAGTATCTGCTTCCCTCTATTTACGTCCTTTCAATTGTTGATCGGTCTTATTATTCCTTCTTTTACTAGGCGTTTTCAAATTTTCAAATATGGTATGAATTCTTGTTTGTTAACTCTTTATTCTTCACCATAAGTTTTGTTTCTTTTCTGGAGGTATGTTTCTGCAATGAACATTCTATTTCCTTCTCGTTTGTGCTAGTTCTTTCCCAGAAAAGCTGCGAAATTAGTCAAGTTTCCAGTTGCGCCAAGAAATTCGTCGTCATCAGAGGCGACGTTATCGACTTTCTTGATCTACTCCATCCGCACAACTCGGCCACTTTGCTATAATGCCATGAATTGGTAGCACCAGAAAACCGTTTTATTATGAGTTCTGATAGAACTGATCCCTTTACCTGTGCTCCTCATAGTCAAAAACCTAAGATCATGCGAAAATCCGGGTGACAAATTTTTTCGTGGGTGCTGCATTTAAGAAGCTCACTACTATCACTACTACCTCTGGATTTGCCTTTCCGGAAAGAGGGTAGCATCGCTGGAATTTAAGCCAAGAACAAGGAATCTACAATGTCATCTAATATGAGTACAAGTATATCAAGTGGTGATTACTCCCTAGCCAGATACGTGATTGTACTCATTTGTAATTGTAACAATGTCTTGTGTATTGATAGTATGAGATGTCTCATGTAAATAAATGAAATGAAATGGAATGTACGTCTTAACTTTTAGAAAAAGAAAAAGAATCATTCTGCCTCAATTCAAAAAAAAAACGGACATGGCCACTGCCACCTAGATTCCAGTCAAAGTTTTCACTATAGAGAGCACACCCATAGTATCCTACGGAGAAAGGAGAGGAGGTTATGGAGGGATAGCACTAGAGGTTCATGATGAGGACGGCGACAGGAATCACTAAAAAGGGTTCTTCCTTAGAATATAGAAGATATTAGTAGGGATAAATTTGGTAGGATTTCCTCCATTGCCTACTGTAAAGATAGAGCATCCAGTGTTCTTAGGAAGAAAGATGAAAGGTAAGGAAAGGTGGATCTTCAAACAAGCGGGAGGTAAAGAGTTGATTTGCTGGATGGGATGGTTCGTTGGGTAAGCAAACATTGTGACATATAGCATCACGTAGACATATAGACCATATAACAAACATTGTAACAGCGTGGGAAAGAAAGAGACCGATATGAAGAAAATTAGCGAAAGAAAACAGCCACATGCTGCACTAAGCAATGCTGGGCTTTACGAAAAGCGAGACTTCCGTGTTACAATTGATGCTACATAGCCTTACACATCCTCAAGACGTTTTTCTATTCAATTCTCAAATTTCTATAGTAGCATAAAGAAAAATGCGCTCGGAAGCCTTAGAAAAACTCATATGTAGCAGCTACGGAAGTTGGCGATTTCTTACCGCAGCACAGTCGGCCAACATGAAAGAAGCAGAGTAGCAGCTCAACCAGCTATTACGACAGCAAATATGATATGACAGACAGACAGCACACATGTAGCATTAACATTTACCTTGAAAATCAACTGTTATACTCATCGTCACTGGCTGTACGTTGTTCGGCTCCTCAGCTGTCAAGAAACTAGTCAGATACGCTCTGAATTCCTGGAAAGAGATAGTTGATAGAGTTTTCTAGGAAAATCCACAACGGCAGGATATTAGGCAGAGAAACGTCGATCATCGCTGTAGTTTCGTTGCTTATTCAGAAGTTGTACAACAGAACAATAGAATAATATAACCAGCACAGGTAGCTAGTCGATGAGTGTGATATATGTAAAGTAAACAACAAACAATTACTGCGATATCTGGTGTTATTAGTCAGAAGACCTACATCCCATAACCCATATACATATTCCCTTATGAGAAAGAGAAACTAGCGAATAGTAAATGAGTAAGTATGTAGGGTGGCACTCATTTTTATGCTACTTATATTGAGACCCTGATTTCAAGCACTGAAGAGGAATATGTAGATGAATGAATGAATGAATGAATGAATGAATGAATGAATGAATGAATGAATGAATGAATGAATGAATGAATGAAGTTTGAACTGCAAGCCTATGGTGGAGCATAAAACTGGATGTTGGGTATCTTACCCAATTTCCTCTGTAGAGGCGGAACTTCCTCGAGCGAAATTACATCTCATTTTGGGGGACGTCCAAATTGCTTTGCAGCAATAAGTTTACCAGTTTAGCACCTCCCATATTCTATGTACGTAGGATAGAGGAGGTGCAGTGTCAGCTTCGAATTTTTGAAATTTTGGTTCAAGTACTCATGAGTCTTCCAAAAATTGCCTTATTTGCCTTATTTCAATTATTTTTAATTTACTGGCCTTGGTCTGTTGTGGGTACGTGGTTGCCACTGGCTCCAGCTTTGGCTTTATTTGTTAAAGGAGCTGCGAAGGTGGCTGGCAACTGGTGGTTCTTTTACTATCAATTTCTTTACAAGCAAGTGAACAAATTACTATTGTTATTACTAACGCGGTTTTATGGAGCACTGAAAAAATTGTTTTTCAGTGTAGCAAATAAATAAATAAATAAATAAATAAATAAATAAATAAATAAATAAATAAATAAATAAGAATTTGACTGGAAAATGCAGCCATTCCCAAAACCTGGGGTGTTTGATCTACTCTAAAACGAAGCAGTACACGTTCTAACTTGTTAGTCATGATGCACTCACATGTTAAAACCGGCACGGAAATGATGTGAGTGTACGTGGAACGCACGCTATCGAGAGTGAAGAGTGCATAACTTCCTTGATAAAATGTAAGTGCATGTCACATTAAAGGTGAGTGCGTAGGTAAAGGCACGGGATTAGGAGAACTGCTTAACTGTGCTAATGAATGAATATAAACGCTTCTTCAGGGAATCAGGATTGGAATTTCCCAAGTGATGGCAGTCACTACCGTTTTTAATTGCTTTAAACCCCGAAAACTTCCGCCAGGTCCCTTCCAGGCAGCTCTTTAATCTTTTTATTCGTTTTTGGGAAAAATAGAACATTTCTAAACTTTACGCCCATCCTTGAAAAATGTCGATTACCGAGGAAAGGAACTTCGAAGAGACAGGCAAATGATACGCATTGATGTACATAAGAGCGTTTGAAGAACGTAAGAAATCTTATTGAGCATTCAGAATCAATGCCTAAGGTGTTTTGTCTGTCACTGACTGAGGAAGCTCCTCTCTGAGCTTTTGAGGCAAGAAGATAAGGCGTGTTCTCCAGTATAGACCACACCATCCTCGTGATCGAGTGATTTTGTCCGGTACCACATGAACAGCATGCGGGCTTGAGCAGCATTTTTGTAATGTTTAATAACATGAAGGGTATCACTGATGACATTGAGTGATCTATACGCTTATGAGAACAGAGGGAAGGCCGCGATTTCTCTGGCTGAATCTTGCCTTAGGATTTGCAGGAAAAATCGGAGGTTTTATTTATGTATGCCAGCATTGGCTGTTGATCTTCGATGTCCAAGACAAGCTTCTGGCTTTGGAATTGCGCAGATGGAATTCAAATGAAGTTAGCGATCCTTAGCAGTGTTCTACATAGGCTTTATCTATCACATTCCCTTCAAGACGGCGTCCATAACTTTATCATCCGTCAGGATCTCGACTCGGGCCGACCTTCGCGGCTAACTCGCAGTCTCTCAAAGTCATTCCTTATGAGCGAGTTCGCCTGTTTTCGCAATTTAGACCACATCAGGAACCTGTGCGCCATATTGCGGACGAGATCCATGTCAGCAGAGACCAAGCAACCTACGGAGCCTCAAGGAAACAATTTTCTCCCGCTGCGGGTCTACCTCAGTGAGGATTATGAACTACCTCATCGCTATGCGGAAAAGACTATTTGAAACAGTACTTAGCACAGCAGGGCAGCAGGACCTAAGAAATGCTAATTCACAGATATTCCCTACTTTTATCGTAATGAAGGAGAGTGAGCGTGAAGTTTTGAATCAACGCATGTTCCAGATGTCTATCATCATGATGAGAAAGTGAAGGTTACCAAGATACTGTGACTGGAGCATACAGTCAGTGCACCAATCGCGACAGCTTGGTTACGCCCCATTTCCGTCCACAATGACACACACTCCATCTTCTTGTCAAAAACGAATGGGGGCATTCAAAAATATTCTATGTAGAAAATATCTAGCAGAAGTTTCTGAGGTCTACAAGGAAGCTGAGAGGCAGTAAGCGCCATTTCTTAGAAAATTTTGATCCTTTTCCGAAACGACAGATTTCTAGAGTGGGCGTGAAGTTTTCACGCGTGCTGTGTGAAGGAATACAGGCAATTGCAGCTTGCGATACTGCGCAGAAGTATGTACGAAATGCCCACGAATAAAATGTGCAGAATGTGATGAGGAAAGATATGTTGTGTAGGGCCATCGGCAACAACAAGTACACATGTTCTTTGGCGATATTCTTAGAGTTTGTCGCAGCTTCAGGAAGTGTCGCTAAGCCGCTTTAGTATGAAGGGCTTCCTCTCGGCTGCCTCATACGCCTCAGCGATCTTGGATTATTCGAGGAATGAATGAGGAATTTCTCCAAACAGCAGTCTAACGTATTGTATCGCAGGAACTAAAGAGAGGTGTGAATGGCACACACTAATAGAATGGTGGTTTGTGTCAGGTGGTTAAACTCAGAGCAAACGACTTCCCCGTACTCTAGAGTAATCCGGAACACCGGTTCTAAAATAGTGTATGGTTGGTAGAGACGCAGAAGTTGCCCTTTGTCACGAGTGTTATTCATATGTCCGTCATACGTAGTTGACTACTGGAGTTCACTGTCGTGTTTTCGACATGGCTCATTTCTACAAGTTGAGCTAGTCTACTTGGAAAGGCGGTAGATTGCCACTTGACCTGGAACGTTCATGAATCCAGAGATCGCATGCTTCGTTGAGATTACCCAGGGCAAACTTGTTAGCACACCCAAATTTACCCACTATAAACATGGGTGTCGACAAGTTTACCCTGAGCAGCCAAAACAATACCGTAATTGCCGAAAGTGCTCACCGTGGAGTTTTACGTCGAAGAAAATGATGAGACAACACCGCTCCTTCCAGACAAAGCTGGAGTTTGCCTTTTTTGCCCGTCTACTCAATGTACTCGAGTATGTATAAAAATACGTAATGTTGAAGAAATTAGATAACATTTTCTTGGATAAAAATTCCGTTCTTCACGATCTGAAGAAAGTCTGGAACGTCCGCAGGAATATTCAATAATCTCGTAACTGTTATCCCGCAACAGTAGCAACAAAGTTAGCAAGAAGTTCACGCAGGAAAAAAAACTGATTTGTGGAGCGATTTATGAGAACAAATCATTGTGGAAACCGCATTTTTCGCATCCCCAGACATTGTGGTGAATGCATATACGGTAATAATAATGAAATTAGAGTTTTGAAGGTGTCAACCTAGACGGAGTGTCAACTGGAGAAACCATGAACGGACTAGCGCAGTCAAGGCACTGCACGGTATTACTCATTGTAGTTGGCAGAAGCATGCATGTCTAATCTATAGAGCGATCTTACGACGTCGTTTACATCAACAATGCATGGGCATAAGAGCATGAGTAAACAAACAAAAGTACTGGTAAGAGTTCCGCATCTATTCCGAAACTGTTAAGATGGTCCTACGCTACGACATCGTGTAATCTAATATCACTTTTTCCAAAACATAAACGAAGATACACTATCAGCAGCACAACGAGCGAAATTTACAGAACGGAAGCGTCCATGAATATTCATACTATGTGTTCTTGTTACATTTAGCGCTAACTATGTATACAGTGGCAGATATAAGACTTGGTGGGTACGTACGTTTGTGACGTTTCTTTTAAATTTCGTGCTGTCCCTCTACTTTTGCTCGATAAGGCTCGCATGAAAGCTCGCCTCTTGTTCCTCCTCCTCATTTTCTGGATAACCCAATTTTGCTTGAATTGCAGGGTTGGAAATGGAAATTTTGAGTAGTCAATGTACAGTACTGGCAAAAAAGAAATTACCTTTTGAACTTTTGTTCATAACTTCTTTCCAAGTGAAGTTTCAGATTTCTAATCTTGTGAGAGAAATAGTGCAGCTACTCATTGCCAATAATCAGAGCCACTGATATCCCCACTGCGCTCGCAAATTTTTCTAATAAAATTTTTTTCACTTGGAAAGGTCTAAATCACGGATTGTGTTCCATTTATATTTAACTAATGTGCGACTTCCAGTCGTGGAATTTTTGCTAAATTAGAACTTTTGGCAGCAGGTTCGTAGATTTATATTTAGCAAAGTTCCAGTGAATTGAGCTGGAATCCCGACATATCCAGAGCTCAGTTGACATCTTGAAATTGTCCTCCTTCAACACCATCAGACGTTCTGGATCGCATCTACGGCTGGACTTTGAGCTGGATCTTCTTCTACATGATGCTATAGCTCGAGCACACAGGAAGCATTTGTACTGGTTCCAGCTACACAGCTATCGGAAGTCTATTGCTCTCACAATAAACTTTACCACTGTAGATGATGTCGCCAGCTACGGTCGATGGGAAAAGGAGGATCAAAAATATCATTTCAGAAGAAATACGCTCACCAAGTAAAGAATTTAACGACTGAAGTCCAGATGAAAATCTAATACACCAAAAAACCTGCAAAGAGCCGACGGCTTGATACAAAGGAGGAGCGTCACAAAGTGTAACATCGACTATTCTAGCTCGAACACTGATAAAAAGCGTTCTTTGGAGTGTCTATCCCTCAAAGGTCAGATTATGCGTGAAAGCTTATGACCGAACAACTCAAAGTACAAGCATAAATGACGTGAGCAGAAGGGATTATAATGAGAACGAGGATTGAATTTGAAACCTTACATTTGGTACAGTTTTCACGGTTGACTGCTGCAGGAAGTTTCCATCATCGTGATGTATAAGGTTACTATAAAGTACACGAAGTGCTAGACGTGCTATGCTCACCATAAACATGCACAAAATTTCACGCATTAAAGAAGAGCACATAATCTAGCCAAATGAGGAACATCCTGTATATTCTAGTATACTTTTACCAAATTAGACAAACTTAATTTGGGATTTAAGGGATTTCGCTGATTCGTAATGTCGGTGGAGGAATCCGCAAACAAATACTACACATAGGTTTTTACCTATAGCTCCAGAATTCTCCCTGGTGACTGTATTTTTCCACTTCTTCTAGGAAGTTGCTGAGTGTTTTTGCCACTGCCACTTTACATTTTGAATGAAATGAATGATTGTATAGATGAATGAATGAATGAATGAATGAATGAATGAATGAATGAATGAATGAACGAATGGATGAATGAATGACTGAGTGAATGAACAAATGAACGGATTAATAAGTAAGCCAGTGCAATTCTTGATTTTGATCGTCTACAAAAACATCCGTACCTCAACAGTGAAGCTCGCCTCGCCCCTATTCTTCAAATGGGTAAAAATTTTTTGAAGAAAGCTCCTACAAATTATTCAAACGTTTTGCATAAGCCCAACACTGTTCACATCAAGGATCTGTATTTTTAAATTTTTACATCTCAAGTAGTTGTGAAGGGAGAAATCCTAGGCTATCTTTCGAATAGTTAAACGTGACTAAGTTTGGCCCTCGAGATTATTTTGCTGTACCCATGGAAAGAAGTTGAGCAACAATCACCACCTCACGTAACATCTTAATTAGTTCACTTACAGCTGCTAGAATTTATCCAGATCCAAAAAAGTTCTCTTAGGGAGTGTTAGGTTTGTAGAATGGCACTTTGTTGGATTTCAGCTGCATCTGCAGCTTGGGTAGAAGTGCCCATATGCTGAGAAAATGCGATGTTCAAGACAGGAACGTAAAAACAAGGAAGAAAGACTACAAAGACAAAGCGGCGGAAGATTTCCGTCGCTGCGCTCAAGTATGAGTGACAGACGCATGTGATTGAACGACAGGCAAGAAAGCTTGCCGAACACTTGTACCAAAGTGTAATATCTGGGAGTTACAAGATCACTGCTACGTAAAAAGACCTCTCATTCAAGAGTAATGTCGCTTACCCGTAGCACTATAGCTTGGCGATATGGTGCAAGGCGATAAATAACAGCAGTTGTAGAAAACCAGTGTTTGTTATGTTGGATACATGCTCAAGAAGTGCAGAGCACATGTGCTCGTTATTTCCACTGGATGGATGGGTAAGTTCATTGCTTTGCCAGACCCAATAAACTCGTTGTCTCTTACATGATCTCATCCTATGTATATTCGTGGATCGGAAAACTCTCAATTTTTGGGAACAAATTCAGGACAGGGGCAAGAATAAGCCATAGGGAGTACAGGGTGGGGACGAGCACTATTCGTTCGTGTGAAACGTTCGAAATGCAGAATAGCAGTATAAATGGGAATGATAAAAAAGCAGTCCAGAGGTCTCAGAACTCTTACTTTCTAAGTGGATGGAATTAGTCTAACCAGCCTGATGGGCGCTGCCTTCATGTGGCATCTCCCTCACACAACGCCGCCCATTCCTCATCTATCAAAACTCTCGTTACCTGCACCTTCGACTTTCTGGCCCTGAGGCGCCGTTTCCACAGCTACGCAACAGACGAGCGACGCCTTTCTTTCTGTAGGATCGTTGGACCCGTCTCCAGGCGTTTTCCCACTTTTGTACGCCAGCGCACCCTTATCACACCGTTGGACCCGTCCTAAGACGTTTCACCACTTTTAGACGTTGACGCCCCTTCGCCCTACAGTTGGACCCGTTTCTAGGTTTGTTCCCCATTTTTGGACGCCTGCGCACCGTTGCCGCAAAAGTGAACCCTTTGCATAGCACTACC